>JARHVA010000110.1:6860000-6895000 GCA_037957365.1 Torreya grandis
TTATCATTTCCCTAACATGATGAAGCTCTCTTGTGCAAGGGTTGTCCAATTGGTAGTTTTGTTTAGCTGCCTTCTTGTTGGAGCATCATTGTTTCTTTGTGCCCCCCTGAAAATAGTTAGGATTATTGGCTGGTGCTCGATCTTACTTCCATTGAGCCTTTAACTTGGACCTTACAACCTCTAAAATATTATCCACCTCCACCTCTTTCTGGGGTTGAAGTGTGTAACTGAAGATTTGTGTTTTTTATGAAACCTTGTGATCTCTGAGTTATCATGTGGTAGGTATTTTTTAATTTTGAGCCATGTCTTCTCACCAACTTGAGTTTGAGATGTGCATATCAATGAACTATGTTATTGTTGTAATTATTTTTGATTAATAATAAATGTAATAATACATTCTGATAGTAATGTAAATAGTGAGTGAATATACATACATTTGATATCACCATACTAAAATGTAATCAGTCAATCGACAACAAACATGCCAACTTTAAGAGCATTTTCACATATAAATAGAGTACCCATTCAAAGTATATTTAGTATGGTACAAACTCTAGAAGGTATACAACTAGTAACCATTGAGTGATCATAAAGCTAATCATCACTTCATGACAATTAGTGATCATAAAGTATATTTTATATTTTAGTGATCATAAAATATAAAACTATTGGTAAAGAGAGAACAAGAGTAAAGATCCAAAGAGAAGAGGAATCAGAGCGTGATCCATAACTTTTGTTCATTGGATGTGTATATGTCATTAGCTCAATCCTCACCATTATTTTGCCTCCATGAGGTCTATTCTGGACCTTGTGTATATATCACTTTATATCTACAATTTGTCAAGTCATGTGAAGGCAATATTTCTTTCGTTTCTTGCCATTACTTATTTATTCACATCACTTGACTTGAATTAACTTGTTGAGATTGATATGTCACCAAATAAATGTTCACACAATGATGACCTTGTCGTATGTGACTATTAGACGATCTAATGATTTCTTTTTACATCGATGGGTAAGCATACTCATTAGTATATTTTAATTCTTTAAGTGCTAGATTAATACTTCTAATAAGATCATATTAGGAGTTGTTAAAAAGATAAAAGTTACGTTATAAAGGGTGTAAATTTATGTTTTTAGTAAAGTGGGATTTTATCAAGTAGAAAAATGTAAATTAGTAAGTGTATTTCATTCAAAATTTATGACTGTTGACCTCAACTTATTTTTTGTGCATGAAACATTAATATAATATTTTTAATGCAAGTGATGATGAAAAATGAGGTGTTCTGTTCCTTCAAAAAACATGTAAACCAATAACCTTCTTCAACCATGATACATATAAAACTGGATGGATCTTGGAGGAGGGAAACTTTAATTTATATGCTACAGGACCAATCTTGGAAAACACTTTATAAAGACCATAAAACTTTGGTGGAAGTTTTTGATGACCCTTCAACATCAAAAGAGGACTAGTTATAAGGTTGGAGCTGGAAAAAAACCATGTCACCAACATAAAAACCACATTCTAAGTGGTGTTGATCGACTTGTTATTTTAGTGGTTCTATGCTAGATGGAGGTTATCTTTGAGAGTTTGATGAATAATTGCATGTGTGGAGTGTGTCATCAAATCCATGTACCTTGGAGCTACATAAAAAGTATGTTTGAAGAGAAGGTGGTGGCTAACCATAAACGACCTCATATGGGGTCATCTTGGTGGCAATGTGGTATGTAGTGTTATACCACCATTCAACAAGTGGTAACAATTTGACCCAGTGAGTCTATTGATTTGAGGCTAAACAATGTTGATAGGTCTCTAAGCATTTGTTGACAATTTATATTTGGCATGGTTTAGTTTGTAGATGGTTGGAAAAACTCATTATATGTTAGGTGCCATAGACGTGGAAAGATTCCTTCCATAAGTGACTAGTAAAATTAGAATCACGATCACACACAATTGAGGCAAGCAACCCATGGAGGTGGCAGATCTAATCTTGAAAGGTTTGAGAAGTAATGGAGGCAGTAAAAGGATGGTTGAGGGTGTAAAAATGGGAATAGTTGGAGAGCCAATCCACCACCATGAGAATCATTGATTTCCTACTTGACTTGGGTAGTCCATCAACAAAGTTCATGGAAATATTTGACCATACACTAGTAAGGATAGGCAAGGGTTGGACCATTCCTGGGGCGGTGACAATTTCCTGTTTGCTGCATTGACACATTTCACATATTACAACAAATTTTTGATGTCATGTTTAGTACCTTCCCAGAAAAAAATTAGCAATCCTTTCATAGGTTTTTAAAAACCCTGAGTGGCTCACTAATGGAGAGATATGTAGTTTGAATAGAATTATTTGTCTATGTTGATTGGGGTGATAGTACCAAATATACTTTGTGCCTTATATAGTGACCATCCAAAGAGTAATTTTGTTGAGAGGCAAGGTTAGTGGTCACTTATTGAATGAGTTGGTAAATTTGGGTGTCATGGGACCATTCTTATTATGATTGATGCACCCAATTTGACATGGGAAAAGATAACACACACAACACAAGGTTGTATGCTATTCATACTTGTAAGACAATGCATTTGTGATAACATTGTCCTTACCCTTGTTGTAGGTAATCTCATAGTTATAGCCCATTAATTTGGTTACCCATTTTTATTGCTCAAGTGAAGAGACTCTTTTCTCTAAGAAGTACTTGAGACTATGGTTATTATGTTTGATGTAAAAGTATATCCTGACTAGGTATGTGCACCACTTGTTGATGGCATGAAGTATAACTAACATCTCTTTATCATATGTGGAGTGAACAAAGTTTTTTCATGTATGTCCCTTGGTGGTGAATACGAGAAGCTAACCATCCTACATTAGAATGGCTCCAATGCCACTTGCAGAGGCATCAATTTCAATGATAAATGATTTAGAAAAGTTGAGCATATCTAGAACAAGTGTAGTGCACATTGCATGCTTGAGCAGTTTGAAGGCTTGTTTCCTACATCAAACCACTAAAAGGCATATTTTTTAACATTATCATTAATGGAGTGATAATTATTCCATAGTCATATAATTTTTTTCTATAATACCTAGTAAGGCCCAAAAAGCTTTGAAGGCTCTTGAGTGATTTGAGTTCAAAGAATTTTTTCATAGTTTCAATGCTCTTAGGATCCACTTTGACACCTTCCTAAGAGATGATGTGTCCAAGATACTCAATGTCATTTTATCCAAAACCACACTTGGACCATTTGGAATGTAAGTGGTTATTATAAAGGTTTGAAAAGTATGATCCAAATGTATCAGATGCTCATCCATTTATAGCTATAGACATGAATGTCATCAAAGAAAACTAGTATGACATTGCATATAAATGGTCAAAAGATCTTGTTCATTAAACCTTGAAAATTTTATGGAGCATTAGTGAGGCCAAAGGGCATGACAATAAAATCATAATGGCCATCATGAGTTCAAAAGACTATCTTGGTAATATCCTCTTCCTTGATGCATATCTGATGATACCTTGATCACAATTTGATCTTCATGCAATTTGTCTAGTCGCTCATTAATCACCAAAATAAAAAACTTGTCCTTGATACTGAGTTTGTTGAGAGCGTAGATGTTGGGATCTTTACCTTTAGTTTAGCATGAATTATCCTAGTTTTGTGCCTAAGAGAATAAGTAGTCCAATAAGCTAGCATGGTGGAATATCATGAGAGAAATGACCTCAAGAGCAAGTTTAATGAGGGTCGCACGTGCTTGAGATAGTGAACACTATTAGGGATCCACCCAAAATACTTCAAGAATATCACCCCCATTCAGCATCAAATTCAAACTAGCTGATGGAAGATCAAAGTGATGTTCTTCATTATAAACATCCATGTAGAAGGAGAGTTTACTTTGAGTTTGATTGGAGGATTCTTCCTTGGGGAAATATTCTCACATATATATTTCCTCTTCAGGGACATTTTGTTGGATATGGCCATGAACAAGGAAATTATCACTCTTATTTTCTTGTTGATGTTCGGATTTCATAACATGCCCTTTTCTCTTCTTAGGATAATGCTTGATTATTTCAACTTCAAGATTAGTTTGGTATTAGCCACTTGGGATAGCATCTTGATCACTAGTGCCTAGGGTTGCATCTCTATCTTCCCCCTCTTCACCAGTGGGACTCTTAATGTTCACTTGTGTATCATTATGGGTAGGTTATTCTTGATGCTTTGAGGATTCCTTCTCTAACTTAGTGGTGGATTCCTTTTGTACCTTTTGGGTAGGTTACCTCTCTTATAGTGCCTTAAGAGTCTTCACCCTTTGTTTAGATACCATAATATTTGACATAAAATGCTCTTGTCATGAAGGAGCAACTATCTATTGGGTGGTATTGGGGCCCTCTTATTCTTGTATTACAGGAATCCCTTGGTCTCTTTGTGGTGATGGGGTAGTACTTTACCACTTAGGTTGATCCTCTTATGCACTCCTAGTGGCATCATGCCTTGGCCTCTTCTCATTTCTTCACTGCCTTCTTTTAACTATTATTTCTAGTGGAAGGTTAAGGGTTTCTCTAGTGACCTCGTGCCTTCTTGAAGCCTTCTTCTTGGTATTTAGCATGTAATAAAACACATGAATGTGGTCCCCCACATGAATATGGTGTGTTTTGATATCGATGTTATCTGATTCATTATTTTCCCTATAGTCATTATTTCAGGGGTAGACATATAATTATCGAAGAGTATGAGTCTCATCATCAAATTTTTCAATGTCAATGTGCACCTTGTGTGCATCAGGAATGTAATTTATAGAATTCTTGAAGTAATTAGAAATGAAATCATAAGGTAACTTGAGCCACCCTAATAAGTTATCCATAGGATCCATACAAATGAGAATGAGTGAATAATGTTGCATAATAACAAATTGAGATTGAGTCCCCATCTACTTAGGCAACTCTTTAGGGATGCACCATTCATTTTCAAAGGCTTCCTTCATCCCTTCAAATAATCCTTTCATTTTCAGCTTGTGGGAGGGGGTGATGGCACTTGGGTAGGTGAACCATTTGAACCATTCTACGAGGGACTTGTTCTCTAGTAGGTAAACCCACTTCAATTCTTTACTAGCACACTTCAGAACACCAATCTCATCAAACACCAATAAACGTAGCATCGCACCCAAATGAAACTTATGATTGGGCAAGTGATGGGCCTTCTCAACATCCACTTCAATCCTTTTATCAAATTACTAAGAGTAATTGTAATTTTTATCCTAGGCTATCTAGCTTTCCACATAGAGGTGCACCATATCAACCTCTTTCCATCTGTCCACACCCTCACGCTTAGTCATAGCCAAATGAACAACTACTTGAATGACAAGATATTGAAGTCTAAAAATGTACATGGCATGGATCTTTTTTTTACTTTAATGTCATTTCCATCTTTTTAATTTCCTCTTGGTCCTCCAGGTCCACATTAAGGTCAATGCCCTGACATTGTAACCCTGTTACCTTGTTGATCCATTGGGAAGTGATTCACATCTTGCACCCTACAAAATAAAATTAATCCTCATGGATAAGTGAGACCAAAAATTTGATCGCTTCTATGGACATCCCAGAATAAGGTAGATGGTAAAGCTAGACCACTCCAACATCATTTAATAGATTAAATACCATGAGTTTATAAGTGACCCAAAACTTGATGTTATAGTTCTCAAACTTGTAGTCACGCTACAAGTCTCCCTAGTTTCTAGGTTAATGGTGATTGTAGTCAAACACTTGATAAAGGGAAACCTTAGATTCCCAATTGTTATTGTGCACAACCGACTTTGGGTATTTTATTTCTTTAATTAAAATAAGGGGTGGATGTGGTGTTGTAGCCTTATTCTTACTCATGCGCACCATCATTGGTTCCTTCTCGATGTATGTCTCTTATAATCACTGTGTTAGGTTTTCTTCATACATATTGGATTCAATAGAAAACTCTTCTTGGATAAAACAAGATGTCTTCCTTCACTCTTGTACTCTTCCTCTTCATGAATTACTGGCAAAGGCTCACTTATCACGACCTTCTCTTTTGACTACATCACCCCCTGAGGTGCCTGAAGGTTGACACCCAGTCATTCGAATCTCCAAAATGAATACATGTTTATTTCCTTAAAACTCCTTGTCTTTCCTATTTTATCTTCCTTTAATGGTATATTTTGATACCTATAACTTGCAACTCTCTCTAAAGTATTCCCACAGTCACAATTCCACTCTTTTCTTTTTCTTGTGATCTTCACCTCACTTCCTAACTTTAAATTTATCACTACAATTTGATGGGCACACCCTCTTGTTTCTTGGAAATGGTTTATTCAATCTCTAAAAATTTGAAATTTTTAAACACTAAAGTTAAAAAACGAGGACTCTTCAATCTTATATAGCCTTGAAGGCTTGCTTACATTTACTCCCTCATGCCTTCATTCATCACTTTGATCATTAATGCTCCAAATGGAATGCCATGAAATAAACCTAATGAAAAAGTGCATGAAAAATGCTAGGTTTTATTTGAAAACAAACCAAAATCTTAAATTGAGCTATTGGCATATGCCTTATGGAAATTGAAGTATTAAATGGAATGGTAGGGTCGAAGCTAACTACCATTAAAATGTCTTGGAAGAAATTAGCCAATATAACTGCCTTAACTTACATGTGTATGTGGGTTGAATGGTATTAATGATGAATGAACCATCATAATATATGCAAAGTTTACTAAAGTGGCACACAAACTTGGAATTGTAAACCAACACATGCATACCAAGAGAGAAAGTTTTATTTTTGAGATGTCGATCATGCCAATCTTTCTACTTCTAATTTTTAACTCATTAAATCTAATGTGCAAGAAAACATATTTCATCTAGATATAATAAATCATATAGGAATGCTTTTATATATTATTCGTCATCTAATCCTTTAATGTATATAATACGTAAAGAGGGAACAAGGAACTCCACTAATAGAATTGCTTTAGTGTTAAAGACAAGATTATAAGGTTTGCTCTTTTTCAATATTTTATATGTGGTTTGAAATGCCCATAAGGCTAAAAAAACTTGATCATCCATTTTTAGTGTGAATGATATTACAAATATTTGTCAATATATGACCCAATATTTTGTGAAAAGCTTCAGTAGTGCCATGTTAGCTTGAGGGTGGTATGGAGTGGTCGTATGGTGCATAATCATGAACTTGGTTAAAAGGAGGCATATTATCTCATTAAGGAAGTGAGTACCATGATCACTTATTAAACTTAAAGGGAATCCATACCTTGTGATGACATTTTACCAAAGGAACCTGATGGTAGTCATAATAGTACAATCATGTGTGCGTGTTGATTCAACCCAGTGTGTGAAATAGTATGTGGTGGTTATGATGTAGTGAAAACTAATTCATATTATAATAGGGATAATAGGTCCAAAAAAATCAACAAACCATTTCTAAAATGGATCACAATCAAGGATTAGATGAAGAGGCATAACATCCCTTCAGATTGGTTTACCTACGTGCTGACAAATATCACATTGGCATCCATAATCTTTGGCATATTTAAATAATGTGGGTCACCACAAGATATCTAGGAGAACCTTTCATGCTATTGCATCACCAACATAATTTAATTAGGAGACACCCTAATTGACCCTTTGAATGAATTCTACGTGCTCATGCTACATTATGCACCTTCGTAACACTTCATCTAAGCCAAGCATGTACAAGTCTCTGCTAGTAAGATGGAAAGGTGCAACATGTACAATGAGTTAATTTTCTCCTGGGTGGTAAGAGGGTCCAACATTGAACCTATTATAAGCAAATAATTTATTTACTTTAATTATTTAGGCATGTGCATAAACTAAAAAATTGTACATTGAGTAAGTCATATTCAAATTTTTACACTGGTTCACTAGATTTAATACGTGATAGATGGTCAAGACCAAAATTAACCTTGGTAGGTTTCACTACCACAGTGAGTTGGAATTCATGAAATATAACATTCCAATTACAAATTTGTCCATGTAACACTACTTGATTCATAAGGTACTCTAATTACTCATTATTGATAAAGAAGGTGAATGGAGTGGCCAACAAGTATCGATAGAACTTGTGGAGTGCATACACCATGTTTAACATTTTTTGTTCTATAGTGGAGTAATTTTTATTAGTCGATATTAGATTTCAACTAGTAAAATATATATTATGGTTAAGATTCCCTTCCCCTGGTTGTGAATTTTTTTTGCCTACCACCATGATACAAGCATTGACATCTACATGAAATAGTGTCATTCAGTCTAGGAAGTGGAGGATGGGTGCAATTACCAATTTCTCCTTCAAGGCCTCAAATTATTGTTGATGTCTATTAATCCATATAAAGAGGCCATTCTATTAGAGAAATCCTTCTAATAGAGATGATATGTTAGCATAACTATAAATGAACTTACTATAATAGCTTGTATGACTAGGGAAGGCACATACCTCACACTAAGTGGTTGGATTTGAGAGTTGAATAATAACCACAATCTTTGCTAGATCCATGAGTAGTCCATCACAATAAATGATGTACCTTAATATTATCTCAAAATGTGGGGCAAATATGCACTTCTTTAATTTCAAGGAAATATGAAGTTACCGATAAAACTCAAGCATGAGGTGCAAATTGGCACAATGATCATGCAATAAGCCATACATAGTCCAATCATCTAGATACACTTGAAGGAACTTGTAGATGAAAATTTTAAAATCTTCCACCGTAATGTGAGAGAAGACTGCTAGTGTGTTTTTAATCTAAATGGCATAACACTGTATGTAAAGGAATTCCATACAAATCCATTAGCCTAAAAATTCAGTAATTTGTATCTAATAATAGCATAATAATCCATTAATGAAGGAATAAATTTCACATCAAATGACACCTTCTAAAATTTCCTCTATGAATGGCATTGGGAATGGGGTAATGACACACATAACATTGAGCTATCTATAATATACACAAATGCAGATTTAGCCATTCTTATTGATGCTAATTATCATGGAGCTAACCCATTAAGATTCATCAATAGGAGTGATAACCTAGACATGTAACATGTCATCAATTTCCTATTTAATGCATGCACATAAATTATGATTCATTTGATATGGTCAATTCTTGATCGGTCAAGTGCTCTCAACTAATTTGATATTCATTTTACCCAATGATGGACGCACTCTCTTAATATTTGTGTAGTTACATGGTAAAATGTCTTGATACTCCTATATAAGTTCAAAGATTTTAGCTAATTCTGCTTTAAACCAATAATTTCCCACAATGGCCATCTTGGGTGCATATTCTATACTAATATTGAACTAAATTATTTGGAGTAGTATAAAATATGGTTTCTACTTAGACTGCATATTATCTTTAACATCACGTGCCTCATATTTTATAGGCAAGTTTAAGTGGTCAAATACCAGTTATAGTAGATCAACACTAGTACCCTCATCAACTTGATATACAACCTTTTGCTTACCCTTTCATATTTTCTCCATATGGTCATATTCTAAGTGGGATTTAGGTTCCAACCAAGCACTTACATGACTATCAAGTTCTTAGAATATGGCTAAATTATCCTCAATCATGTCATGCATGGTTTGCATTCTGTCTTCAACTAGTACATGATCACCTACTACTACGTGATATACCATGTTTGATGCACTCCCAAGTATCCATATCTTTGCACATTTCTTGATGAATATACCATCCTCTATCCCAATCACATAGAGTGCCCTAAAATGCATGAATCCATTTCAAGTAAAAATGACTTATCAACACTCTAAAGATTCTCATAGGTGGCTATATGGCCATCCAAGGACTCAACACCATTATAACTAAGTGTGGTGTGGACATGGTTGTCATGGTGAAAATGATGATGTATCATGGTGCATACCTATCCCCATGTCAATAGATTTTATTAATGAGTAGCCCACTAATGAGTAACTATTAATTAAAGTATAGTAGGTAACATAAGCATACATTCATCTTCACATTCATCTTCAAAAACATAGTACTCCTCTTCCAACTGTTGTAAGTGTTCCTAAAGCTCAATTTAACCATGAAACCTACATGCCTGATCCAACTGAAAGGGTGGTGCATTCGTTATTCATTCATCAATGAGTCAAATAGACTTATAACACTTAACCAACTTGTATGGAACATTTATTTATCATCCAATTATAACACAACCCCATGCTGTTAGATCATATGCTCTATGTGCATAATGTTCACAAGCATTATTGGTGGTATCAGAGATGGATTACACATCTCCCCATTGAATAAAACCATCAAAAGTAAGATCTACATATTGATTTCCTTGTTTCATGATGTTATAAATATGGTTGAGGTCCTCATCAAAATCAATTATATCTAAAAAAGGGGGGCCTTGGTTAGTATTGAGAGGAATGACAACACATTGGGAGTCATTCTCAAAGTTGATGTAACACTTCTTGAAATACAAGTTAGCATTGTTGGCATAGAACCATAGTCAACCCAATATAGCTATAAAATTATCATCTTTGCCTAATTTAATTAATTCAATATCAAATTTAAATGGGAAACCCCTTATATTGATGGTGGCATTGGTGATAATGCCTATAGGCACTACTCGTGTCTTGTTGGCTATGAATAGAATGTGTGAGGAAGGTTCAAGATTGGGACTTTCCATATATCTCCAAGAATCCTTTGTGATAACATTAAATTCAACATCAATGTCCACCAATATATCTCATATCATCCAACTATCAATATATGCATTCACAATGGCCTCTTTATCACATTCAAGATTGGTTTGGATACGAGTATCTTATCATCGTGCATGGTTAAAATGATGATTCATCAAATTCTTGGTCAATTATTGTTGTATCTAGTTATTAAGGAGTGAGATGATGTTCTTAGTAAGAAAAAGTTTGTAGATTTCCTAAAATTCATCTTGCCTAGAGTCTATTAAGATTATCTCTATTTGCATCTTAGCACACATGGTAGTATCCTTCTCCTTCAAAAACTCAAATTTTCCTTGTAGTTCAAGTAGTAAGGTCATCATGTCAAATAACACTTATTTTCATTTTTTAGCATTGAGGTAGTGTTGATCATGAGGTTCTTCACACTAAACATTTTGTGTAGGTGGATTTGAAGCTGGTTGAGAATGAGCACCACTCTGTGTCATAATATTGACCTTAGGTCTAGCTAGTGGGTTGGTAGGGCATTGTCTCCATTGAGCACTTGGATTTTTTACAACATGAATCATTCTATTTCCCTTCTCATTACATTCCTTGGTGATAGCCACATATAAGTTAGGGCATTCTTCCTTATGATGCTCACTCTTACAAAAGGTGGAAGTTGGGTAAACTAAGAAGTCATGCTGGTAATGATCTATAGATCCAAACTTGTAATAGGTCCTAGGTGGAAAATGACCACCCCTAGATCCATTACCATTATCTCAACCCCAAAAATATCAATCTCTCCTAGCCTCTTGATTATTGGCAACATAAGCTTAGTGTTTTCCTCTTATGCATGATTCATGATGACTCAACAATCATTAGTATCATGTGTGTATGCATCACATATTTGATAGTATAGTGATACTTTATCTTGGGTAGTGTGCTATAGAAAAGTATAAATTATTACATCATGATCCTCTTAGAGATCTCACAAGACTAATTTTTTATGATTCAAACATTCCTCTGAGGATAGTTTTCCTATTAAGATCTTCAACTTCATAATCAACACACAATATGCTATTATGCATCTCTTGAGAATTATTGGTTGTTAGCTTCTCTAGTTGATAAGCCATAGTAGTAATATAAGCCTCCATGAAGGGCCTAATCCCCATATCTATACTTCCCACAACTTTGGTGTGAAGAGCAGCTTATAGTGACTCACATAGGTTGGTAAAGGTCTTTTGGGATAGAGGTCAATGAAAAGGAAGTAACAGGCCTCCCACAAACCATTGAGTATGTTATGTCGAGTTAATCCCAAATGATAGTTTTAAAAGAAGAATTTTGAAACTTTCATCATAATATCACACACTCTCAATGTAATTTTTTTTCATATCCTTTAGGGCAGTGAGACTTTGTTACTCAAACCATGGGATGTCAAACTCTTGGAGAAAAGCAATTTTCAACAATTCATAATTCACAAAAAAAATTTGGGGGTCAGATTTATGATACCATTTGTGTATGTGATCCAATAAAATAGTGGAAAATCTAGTAGCCTTTCATTTTAAATAAGTGATAACCCACATTCACCAATTGAGTTCACACTTATGAACATGTTCTGTCACATTTTCAACATCTTAATATTTTGGGAGATAAAGAATCATCTCATAGTATACCATAGATACACTTGGTGGTTGTAGTGGACCTTGTTGTGGTTCTAATATAATCCCTCCTAAACCCATTGGTGAAGGTCTGCTAGTGCCTCCAATACTGACCCCTAATCCTCCTCCAATATAACCAATGTTGGTACTTTTTACCACACTTCTTACAATAATAGGTGTACCAAAATAGTAGTTGCTGATGAAGGTTGATTTGATATGGTTGGGCCTTTAGTTTTCCCATTATTTATATTACGTCCAATTTTAATTCCAAGGTGAGCCATATGTCATACTTGCAATGGAAAAGTAAATTTTAAAGGTAAATTACTATGTTAAACTTGTACTCCTAAAGATTCCTCTATTGGTTGGGATTTAGATTATTCATTCTCAATATCCCAATTTCTTACTAAAATGTTGTCAAACTCAAATGAATAAGCATGTACTGTGGTGGGGGAATTGGGTTTATCTAGATTGGGTTATGTTATTAGTACTTGTCTTACTTATTTTTTGCATACCTAAACCATTAAAGGAAACACACTCATGGTCAGGGGATACTCATTATGCCTTTCTACTCTCTTACAAATTCCCATGGAAATTCTAATATCCTCTTGTTTACCCTTGGGATCATTCTATCTCATAGCCATGTACTTTGACTTATACTTTTACTTCCATAATTCCCACTACCTGCATTCCATACTAAACTCCCAATATCATACCAATGTATACCCCTCTATTTCCCCACTAGTCACAATGCTCATGTGTGACAGAGTTTAGTTGTCCATAAGAAAGTCCTCAAGTCCAGAATCAACCGTAAGTTTTTTCTCCACTAAAGTGAATTGTTTGATATAACTTATGTGTAGCTCTCTTAAGAAGTTGAAATATGCATCTTGAGGGAAAGAATATATAGAGACAGTGTATTCCAAAATATAATTTTTTTGCATTCCATTTCATTGCATGTCTACTACTCGTGTCCACAAAGTTTCCAACTTGTCCAAGACAATATGAAGCTTTACTGACCGGGAAGCCTTCCACCTATAATTTATTCAATGGTTTTTTGCATATGTTGAAATCTAAGCATGTAAGTGCTCATGTAATTTTATAAATAATGTTTCATACAAAGAATCATATAAATGTTTCTCTACCCATGTACATGTAGAAAATCCTATTTCAAGATACTATAGTGCAAAGTTTTCTTATACTGTACCAATTTAGTGCTCGATATTCTCCAAAGAAATTCACTTAAGCATTATTATACCATCATGCTAACAAGTGAAATAGGTCCTGATAACAAAACCAAAATGTTGGGTATTTTCCTTTAGTTTATCATGAATTATCCTAGTTTCACACCTAAAAGAATAAGTAGTCAAATGAGCTAGTGCACTGACATATGACATGAGAAATGATATTGCACATTCACCTAAAACACATGGTTTAAGATCTATTACCATTGGTTTGATTTCGTAGTGGTGTATGAATTGATCTCTCTATACTAGGGTGCTTAAACAGGCACATAGTTCTAACCATAAAAATCATAGTATAGCTAATCCTAATAATTACCTCATTCCATACTTAAATTATTCATCATAAAAAATGATAGGTGAAAATTGAGAAAATGAATAGTATTACCATTAATTTCATAGCAATATTACAAAAATTATTTCAACATCACAAGTATTTTATTTCATTACATATCAAGATCTCCATACGTAGGTCATAATGCATATCAAAGTCATGACTAAGCTCAAGATTACAATTACCAATTACCTTCCTATGTAAAACTAGGGGGTATTTGTATGTGGTTTTACCCTAACTATTTTGTTACAATATTAATATGAAAATGATGATTTATCAATGATCGATCCCCCTATATACCCTCTCTATGCTAGATATTTGTTGTCATTCTCCTATCTTTTCATGAATTAGTGTTAGATTCATGCTTGACTATTATCCTCTGATGCTCACATGAAATTCTTCCTAACCATCTCTACTTTCTGCACCCTATTCCAAGTCATACGTTATCATCTAAGTCTTGCATCCTTGGTTCCTCTCTATTTTTTACATCCTTGATCCTCGTGACTTGATTCTCCCATTTCAAGGCCTTCTGTGCCATGTCTCTCCCATTTTTTGTCTCACTTTCACGCCTTTATCTTCCATGTTGTTTCTAAAAAGTACTTATAATAAATCAATACAAAATTTAGGGTCCAACAACGAATGTCAATATAAAGGTGCCAAGACCCATATTTTTTTTGTACCAAAAATATAGGATAAGAGTAAGAACTAATGCTAGGCTTGATGGCTTAAACTTACAATAAGTCTTGCACCTTATTTTTATTTCATTCTTTTGTAGAAATTAATATCAGCAAGGGAAAATATTTGGAGGTACACTTCTTAAAATCATCTCAGTCACATTATCTTTAGGACATTATGGGGGTAACCTTTTAGGTTCCTAAAAAATAATTACATGCTTTGACAAGATTTCCTATAATTATGGTGGTTGGTTTGAATCTATGGATTTATTGAATTGGATGGTGTAAAGTTGGGAAACAATCCCATAAGATCCTTTTTTAGAAATATTTCCATGCGATGAGAGTTAATGATACTTTCAGATCTTGGTGTGAGGCCTCTTAATGTGTGTTGTTAGTCCTTATCAGTGAATTGCATCCATATCTTTGAAAATTACCATATGAAAAGGGCCTAGTGTCTGTATTCACTTTGCTCCTAAAACTATGTCCCAACTTCATATAGATAGAAAAAACATGTTTGATTTCAAATTATAACCCCCCATTAAAATGTAGACATTACAACATTTTCCCTTAAAAGGTAATGTTCCTTCATTGGCAATCATAACTTCAAAAATTGAACAAGGATAAACATAACAATCAACATGTTTGGCTAGCGTATGATCAATGATGTTATGTGTATTTCTAGAATCAATGAGAATATTGAGGGGATGCTTCTTAAAATACCAACCAACCACTTTTGTGTGTAACTAGAGATTTTTTTTTTTTTTTTTTTTAATGTAACCTTGTGATCTCTAGGTTATCATGTGTAGCTGACAATTTTTTGTTTTGAGTTGTGTTCTCTCACTAATGAGGAGTTAGATTCATTCATACAAACCAACCGCTTTATTGTTATAACCATTCTTGTATTTTTATTATTTTTGGTTAATAATAAATATAGTGATGCATTTCAATAGTAATGTAAGTACTGAGTGAACATGTAGATGTTGAAAGTCACCACAATAAAATGTGATAAGTCTATCAACAACAAATGTGACAAATTTATAAGGTTTTCCACACATGAATGGAGTACCCCTTTAGAGTATTTTCAATATGGTCCAAACTCTAGAAGGTATACCTATTTGGAGTACAAAATAAAACTAGTAACCATTTAGTTATCATAAAGCTAATCATCATTTTATAAAACTAACATAAAATATAAAATTATAGGTAAATAAAAAACAAGATTAAAAATCCAAGGGTCAGAGGAATCATAGCAACTAACTTACCTTTCATTAGTTGGATGTATATATGTCATTAGTTTGATCCTCATAATTATTTTTCCTCTACGAGGCCTATTCTAAACCTTGTGTATATATCACTGCATGTGGATGTCACCCATTTGCTTCTTTTCATAGGGTTGAAGTCTTCATGATTTCATGACATTTCAATTGGCATTGATGCAGAAAATGAAAGACGTCAACATTTCATTCATAAGTCTTAACAATTTATAGGCCATATTACATGAAGTTAAGTCAATTACATCAATTTTATTATACCAAGTCAAGTCAATTCCATCAAATAAAATGAAATACATAGACATTTTAATTAGAATTCTTGGAATGTATGGGCCATATTACATCCAAGTCAAGTCAATTAATGACTCCGGTCATGTGAAAAAAATAAAAACTATTTATTATGACATTTAATATATGTGAGACCATATGAAAAAAAGATCGCATGTGCTCTACTTATGGTCCCCAAGACCATGTCAAAACTAGGTCCATGGATTCTTAATCATATTTGAGCAAGAACACTGTTCCAAGATTTACACCTCATTATCATTCATTAAGTACCCATGTCTTATCGATGTCTAACATTTGTCAAATTATATATATTCCCTCTTTTAAACATTTAATCCATTAAAAAACTATAGGATTTGGATTTGATTAGTCTAAATACTTTTCTAACACATATGTATTGTGGAACATAATGTACATAAGGCATGAGTGTGTTTATATTTGCATAGAGTGATATATATATATATAAGGTCTAGAATAGGCCTCATGGAGGAAAAATAATTTAGAGGATCAAGCTAATGACATATATACATCTCATGAATGAAAGGTAGGACACACGCTCTAATTCCTCTGACCTTTGGATTTTTACTCATGTTCTTTCATTACAATGAATTTTATATTTTATAGAAGCGTTCTTAAATGATGATTAACTTTATGACCACTAAATGGTTACTAGTTATTTCTTTCTAGGATTTAGACCGTACAAGATATAATTTAAAGGGAAACTACATTCATAGGTTGAAATATTTATAAAGTTGACACATTTTTTCTTGATTGACCAATCACATTTTAGTATGGTAAAATAAAATGTTAGCCTGCTCACTCAATACTTACATTATTATTAGAACACGTCACTATATCTACTATTAATAATAAATAGTAAGACAAGGATGGTTTCAACAACAAAGCATTCAGTTGGTATACATGGCCCAAACTCCATGCCAACAAAATGACATGACTCAAAATAAAAATATACTGTCTACACATAGCAACCCAAAGATCACAATTTTACGTACAAAAATATAATAAAACATAAAAATTTAAGCATAAGGAGCACTGATAGAAGGAGGTGGAGGTGTATCATCCTTGAGAGGATAAAACTCCAAATGAAATAATCAATTAAAGGAGGATTGGCCACCACAAAGTCATCTTAACTAATTTGAGAGGGGAGAAAAGAAACAATGATACCCCAACTAGAAGGCAAGTTAACAAAGATAACAAAATTTACCACCACTTGCATAGGGGATCTCCATAATGATGGGCTAATGATGGACTTCTCATGTTATGGTAGCAAACTCCAACCAAGTATTTGGAGGGGATTCAACATGAGTAGTCAAAATTATAGACTGGATATTGAAGAGAGGTTAGCCAATCCATTAGTGAAAAAAATTAAAATAAACTTGAAGAACTAATATCTCAAGCCTAATCAATAGGTTGAGCTATATGGAAAACAAACAAGAAATGAACATTAGAAGTCAAAAATAAAAGTTTATACCTCATTAGAATATTTTCTTGAGAACCAGTCTTAAGAGGTTGAGCTCAGCTTGTAGGCTATGAAGTCTTTGATAATGCTTAATTTTGTGCATTAGAAACACCTTTCTTTGTCTGCACTTGATTCTTGGTTTGGCTTGGCCTTGATAATGCTTGATTTTTTGCATGAGAAACACCTTTCTTTGTTTGCACTTGGTTCTTGGTTTGGCTTGGCTTTGGCATGAGAATTGGTTGAAGTGATGAATTTAAGATTTGGAAGAGCTTCATTACCTTACTTGATCATTGTGAAAGAGTGTGTAGACTCTTTCATTTATAGATTTGGTAAATGATGGTGAATCATTCATCTTGAGATGAAGATCAAGGGCCTAAGATCAGTCCTCCATTCTCATAAATGAGAAAGATGGAGTGTGGAATAAAAAGGATGGAATATGTAAGAGAGCTGTAAGATATTCAAATGATGACCATTTTATGTGTGTAAGTAAGGTGTAAGACCTTGTCTTGAGTGTGTAAGTAAAGTGTGAAATATGTCATAACATTTGTTTGATTACACATTTTGTCTTATTATGTCATTTATTTATGAGGAAATATTCTAATTTTGAATTTAGAAAAATAAGATAATTATAAATCCATGAATTTTCCTATTAGAGGAATGATTATGTTTGATTAAGTGGGATTAATCAATAATTAAAGGAATAGTGATTTTGGTAAGGTTGAATTTTTTAAAGAAAATATAATTAAAATTGACACAAAGTGTCTAATTTTAAGTGTCTATAAACATAAACATGAGTGGCCATAAGGATTTTGGTACAAATTGAAAATTTACCATCTAAAAATAGGGTTTGGTAATCTAATAAGAAACCTTCTTTTCCACTCTAAATCAATAACATAATGTTATAGATGTTAAGGAGAGCTATCAAAAGCCAATGAACATCAAATAAATAAATCAATTTATTATTTTTTTATAATATAATATTTTAAAATTATTGTTGAAACTTAATAATATAAGAAAATACATCATTTCTATTAATTGAACAAAATTTCATGAAAATAATAAAGATACGTGAATATAATAGATTCATTCATAGTAAATATTAATAATTTTAGAGGGATTAACAAAATATTTTTATATCCTCTCTCTTCATATTAATATAGGATGACATACACCAAAATAAATTTTCTCACATAAAAGTTGATTTTTATATTATATTACAATAATTAATTATTAATTGTAAAGACAAGCTTGAACATTAATGTCAATTCTAATCTACACCTCAATTTCATAATGAAATTTTATTAATAAATGGAAATACATATTTTCATAAACATTTAATGGGCTTTACCAACTTCCTCTAAAGTTTCTTTAGATAAGGGGTTGGTTGGCAAAGTTGGGTTGAGTTGGTGACTATACCTAGAATAATCTTCCATTGACTCGAGGCCTCCATCCCTTCCCCACAAGTTTATAATGCATAAAATATTAAATCAAATTTAATTAATTATTTAAAAAATAAAAATTATAAAAATAATAAAAATGAAAGTTTAAAAATATAATTTATTGTCAAAAGTGAATGGTAAATATTTGCCAAGATTTGATAGCATAAATCAAGTAAAACTAAATAAAAAATAACTCAAAAAAAATAGAGTAAACAAAGAACTTCTCATTATTTTTTTGAGTATGGTTTTTTTTAGAATTATCTACAAGGTCTAATGAATCTAATAGAAAGCATAAATAAAAGATAAAATAATAATACTAATAAACAATAACTGTATATCTGAGACAATAATATAAATGAATAAATAACTCAAATATGATGAATTAATCTGATAATTCAATACTAATCTCATGTACAATACATAAATAACCATTGCTTATATAAAGCAAGATGTGCATGATAAATATCAATGAATTCACACATGTGTAGTTCAACTAATATCTGACTACAAGAATAGTAGAGGGCAACTCCATACTAACAAGATAGGTGTCCAACTTGTGTAAATGATCAACACAATTTGACTACTACTTAATCAATCTTATCCTATCTTACCCTGAATAGTGGAGTGGAACTCCATTGTAATAAAATAGGCGTCCAAGTTGACAACTATTTAAGCAAGCTTATTCTATCTGGTGCAAATTATTAATAAACATAATAAACTATTTACAATAAGTAATTAGTGCACTAATCTAAATAATACATATAATAAATCAAATAAATGCACCAACAACCCCAATAAGCAAAGCTTAGGTAGGGCTATGCAGATAAGAGTCCCAATAATGTGTAGCCATATTAGGTACTCTATAGAAATAGATGAGGAAAGGAGAAAACTTGAAGGAATAAAACAACTCAAAATGAAGGTCTATGAGACCCCCCTGAAGAACTGATGTCCCGCACCCCCAAAAGAGATCATAAGTTAAGATACTTGCTGTCAGTGAAATGTTTGGTGAAAATATATACATTTTGCTCCTCTATAAGACAATATTAAAGATCAATGATCTCTGCCTGAATCAGCTGCTTGATAAAGTGCATATGGATCTCTATGTGTTTGGTTCTTTGATGATGAACAAGATTCTTCAAGATTTTAATAGTGCTTTGGTTATCACAGTAGATGACTGATGGCTTCCAAAATGGAACACCAAGCTTAGTGAGAATATTTTGAAGCTAAATAGCCTCAATAGTGGCATTAACAATGCCATGATACTTAGTCTCTATAGATAAAAGAGAAATAGCATATTTTTTCTTACTCTATCAATAAATAGGGCTAGATTTGAAGTAAAAGCTATAACCAGAAGTGGACTTATGATCATCATAATCACCAACCTAATTAGAATTTATGTATCCTACCAAGTTTAAACTTGTACCTACTCTATAGTGAATCCCATATCTGATAGTACCTTGAATGTAGCTCAAAATATGCTTGGTGGCTCTCCAATGAAGTTCATATGGTGTCTACATAAAGCATGAAACCATACCAACTGCATATGAAATGTCACACCGTGTATGAGTCTGATAGATGAGGCTACCTACAAGCTGGTGATATAATGTGGCATTAATCACAGGAGTGAAACAATGAACCTCAAGTCTAACTCTAGATAAGAAAGGAGTCAGTGTAGGCTTACAATCAACCATGTGAAATTGAGCTAACAAGTCCATGGCATACTTGGGCTGTGAAAGTGTAATCATAGAAAAATATTGTACTATTCAAATCCCAAACAAATAATGCAATAGTCCCATGTTTGTCATAAAAACCTGTCATGAAGTGCAGTCTTAACACTACTGATGATGGATGTTGTACTCCCTATAATAATGAGATCATCAACATAAAGAAATAAGTATAATAGTGAATCCTCTTGCTGTATAATATAGACATTTAAATTTGAGTGACATTTTGAGAATCCAATCGAAAGAAGAAATGTGTTCATCTTAGAATACCAAACCCTAAAGGCTTGCTTCAAACCATAGAGAGACTTCTACAAGTGGCACATCAATGAATAATCCTAAATGAACCCCTGTGGATGATCCATATATATCACTTCTTCAATATCCCTATGAAAAAATGCACTCTTTACATCCATCTGATGTATAACCCAATCATGAGTTGCACCAACAAATAGTATCAAGCAAATGGAATTCATCTTAGCAACAGATGCAAATGTTTATATATATATTCAATGTATTCTACTTAGGAAAAAGCTTTGGCCACTAAGCATTCTTTATACTTATCAATATTTTCATCCACTACAAACTTAGTCTAATATATCTACCTACATCATACTAATTTGCTTCCCTTAGGAAAAGGAACCAGATCTCAAGTGTTGTTCCTAATCAATGAATCATACTCTTCTTCCATTATTGAATCCAACTCAACTATCCCTATGGCTTCCTAAAAATATTGTAGATCAAAAGCTATGGAAATTTAGGAATGTGGAAGATCATGCTGTGACCATGTTCTCCTTCTATCTGATGGATCCCTAACAAGAGGTTCTGCATATGCCAAAGTCTATTTAGCCCACAAAGGTATCAATGGGTAACGATCTAGATGAAAAGGAACATGACTTGCTAAACCATGCTAGGGAGGTATTACTTTATCATCCTTGTGAGTAGATGAAGCAGGAGTATCATCATCACTGCTGTCTGATTATTTTAAGAAAGAATAATGAGAAATGTTAGAAGACAAGTCTGAAAGACTTTCTTCAAAGTAAACACTTCTCACTATAATAATTTCATGTGAACCTAGATCAATGAGTCGATATCCCTTAACACCATCAGGATATCCCACAAATACACAAGTTCGGCTTTATTTTCCTAAAACACGGTGATTATCTAAGGGTATGTGAGCCTATGTTGTATTGCCAAAGTCATTAGAATAATGCACATCTGGTTTCTTATTGTACCAAGCTTCAAGAGGTTTTATCACCTTTGAAGCTTTGTGTAGAACTCTATTTTGTATATATGCAACACTATTATTTTCTTCTGCCCAGTGCTCAAGTACTAATGACTTTGTATGAATCATATAACTTTTCATCTCTTTTAAGAATTTTTTATTTCTCTCTGCTACACCATTCTACTGAGATGTGTATTCAATTGAATGTTGAAGATCAATTCCTTCAAGAGCACAAAATTGTTCAAACTTATTGTTCACAGATTCCCTCTCATTATCTGTGTCGAAGATCTTGACATACTTCCCATATTGTTTCTATAATAAAGCTTTAAACTCTAGAAATGCGTCAAATACTTCACTCTTGAGTTTCAAAAAATAAACTCAAGTATATCTGGAATAGTCATCAATAAATGTAAGAACATAGTGAGTTTTAATAAAAGACAAAGTAGGTAATGGACCTGCTAAATCACTATGAACAAGTTTGATGACTTGTGTAGCCCTCCAAGCCTTTTCTTTATCAAACTTATCCTGTTGATGTTTGCCTAAGGCACAAACATAACATACACCCCCTAAAAATTGAATTTATGGAAGTCCTATAACCATCTTCTGCTAACTAAGCTACTATAAATAGTGATAGTTTAGATGACCAAACCACTCATGCCATAACTTACTCATCGAATCAGTGTGTGAGAGAAAAGCTATAGAGGAAGACTAAGGCACAAAATGGAAGAATGAATAAAGTTGAGTATTATTGTCAACTTTTCCCATTATAACTAAGGCATTATCTTCTAATTTTTTGATTGAAACAGGATTAGGTGTGAACTCAACTTTCTTACTAGTATCAAAGTGGATGATTTGGTAGATAGAAAGAAGGTTAGTTGATAATTCTAGCATAGAGAGGACATCCTCAAATACACTACTATCAATATCCACTATACCTTTTCCTATAACATTTACCTTATAATTGTCACCTATGAGAATATGAGGCAAGGAACTTGGTTCTAGTCTAGAAAATTATTCTTGATCAGAACCCATATGGTGTGAAGCACTTAAGTCAATTACCCTTGACTTGAGAAAATTTTTCATTACAACTAGTGCCATAGCTTTCCCTTTCTCTAAATTTGAAAGAGTGGAAGAATCCTTTGAAGAGGATTGATTGATGCTATTATTTTTGAGAAGACCCTTAAGGTCATCAATCTCTTTCTTTCAGCAATCTTGCTCACTACAAAACCCCTTTTTATGAAAGGGTAAGGAGTGTCAGTCCTTTTTTGTGAATCCCCTTTCTTATTAGTGAATTTATAATCTCCTTGTGAGGAAGATTGTTTCCCTTTATTCTTATCTTTATGTGACTTATTTTGATTATTCTACTTCTTTTTACTTGAACATGTATTTGATGTTGATGTTAAAACTTGCTTATGCTAAGGTTGACATGCAAATAGAGCTTGAGATTTGGATGACTTGATTAGACCCATAGCTATTCACATTTCTTCTTCAATCATTAGAATCTTAGAGAATACCTCAAAGGTGGGCATTTGATAAGATGTGCCTAATGTGAGTCTATGAGTCTGAAATCTAGAGATAAAAGATGAATATTCAAGACCTAATTTGTGTAAGGCACTGAAAATTAATTAAATATCTTTTTTTTTTATCAATTTTACATTTAAAAAGTTGTGCTCTGAGATTTATGACCTTAGTGATGTAGTCTTGTATTGTAGCATAATTTTTAAGATCTAAACTAATGAGTTCGTTATCAATTTGGTAACCAAGAATCTCATCTATTTTGACAAATAATGACACTAAATTATCTCAAGCCTCTTTTGGAGTTATACATTTATCAAGATAGAAATTTAAATCTAAATACATGTAAGACCAAATGCATCTAATTACCTTAATAGTCTATAAAAAAAAGTGATGTAATTCTTTTACATCAGTATGTGGAGTAAGAAGAGTTGTTATGTAAGGGATATATCTTAGTATCATTAATGCATTTCAAGCATTCTATTTCCATGTGTTATAGTTGTATGTTGTTAATAGTGAGAACTTAAGATTTCTCATGATGCAATTGGAAATAAACCATCACAAAATAGAAATCAAAGTACAGAACACACCATAAAATCCTCCCAAATTATTTAGTTTTATCTCAGCCAGCAAGTATTTTTTGGTACTTTATAATTGAGTGCATTTACAAGGCTGAATTATAATTGTTCTAGTCTAAAAGTACAAAATATGCATTTTATTACAAAAAATTCTTCACCAATGCATTGTGATCAAAAAAATATTAAAATTAAAAAAAAGGAACCTCAATATGAGGTCGTATATGAAATTTATGAGCCTCTAAAGCTACAAAAATGAAGACAGACAAGAATTGCTAAAAGAATTTGAATTTTGGAAAGATTTAGACAAATCTAGAAAAAATTGAAAGTACAAGAGTGAAGAGCATGAAATTTTAAGTTATTTTAAAAAAATCACTCAAAATATTTCCTACTGTTCAAATGGTGGGCCCCTAAACATTTTATTTCAAATTTACCTAATGATCCATGAGGCCTGCAAAAAAAATGCCTTCGTACTCCGTACGACCATCCCTAAGAGAGAAAAAATTGCCTTTCAGGTGATTGTGTCTAAATTAGACAAATTTTATATGGATCTGGAGGTTTTGATGCCTTTTAAATGCAACCGTGAGGTTTTTTTTACTTAGAAACACTTTGATTTTCATGTACCTATCAGATTTGAGTGTGGTGCTTCTAGATCAAACCCTTACCAATTTCGCATCTTGTGCCCAATTTAGACAAAAGTGTAGATGATTTTGACTATCTCAGGTACTCTAAACTCAATGATGAGTTCAAAAATTCTCCACAAAATTCTAATTTGTACCTGTATTTAAAATCAAAAAATTGATCCTATATTTGGATATTTTTCTTTTGAATATTTAGTAATCTACAGATTCAAGATAGATTTGGCACCATTTAAGAATTATCTATAGGATCTAAAAAATCTAATAGAAAGCATAAATGAGAGATAAAATAGTAATAGTAATAAACAATAACTGTTTATGCAAGACAATAACATAAATGAATAAATAACTCAAATATGATGAATTACTCTGATAATTCAATAGTAATCTCATGTAGAATACACAAATAACTATTGCTTATATAGATCAAGATCTATATGATAAAGATCATAAAACTCACACAACATGTGTAGTTCAACTAATATCTGACTACATGAATAGTGGAGGGCAACTCCACACTAACAATATAGGTGTCCAACTTGTGTAAATGATCAATACAAGTTGACTACTAATTATGCAATCTTATCCTATCCTACCCTAAATAGTGAAGCGAAACACTACTGTAACAAGATAAGTGTCCAAGTTGACTAATAATTAAGCAAGCTTATCCTATCTGGGACAAATCATTAATAAACATTATAAACTAATTACAATAATTAATTAGTGCACCAATCTAAATAATAAATATAAGTAAATACAGTAAAACAACATGTTAAAATTTATTTGATGTATGTGTTCATTAGATTTAGGGCTGTAAAAATTTCTTTAGTTTTATTCAACTTCATTTTAATTACTCAAAAATTACAATTCTTTCTCTTTACTTTAATTGGTCAATAATGTATGAAATCTTGAAAAAAATATATTGGAAAATATGTTTCAAGACTTGTGTTGTATTTAATTTGATTTTTATTAGGTCTTTAGACAATATACATTATGAAAAATAACACTTCAATACTTGTATTAATTTATTAGCAATAAAAAATTTGTGTAATGCAATGTATCACTAACATAAAATTTAATACTTGATTGAATGGTTAAATGTTGGGTTAATTTTGCTATGTTTCTTATCTGTTGCAATGGCACCTTGTAACCTCCCTCTTCCCTTTTTTGTAGTGTTTGTTATCCTTTTCACCAACACAAGCCTAGTATTGTCCAATAGATGTCATCCATAGGAATCCCAACCTCTTCTTCTCATCAAAGCAGCTCTCAATACCTCTCATTTATCTGAATACTCCACAAATGTGAGCTCGTGGGTGAAGGGAAGCGACTGTTGCACGTGGGATACCAACCATGTAATTGAGCTTGATCTTCGTAATGGTGATGTGATCTTTGTTTTACTCTTCCTCTCTGTTTTCCAAATCTTTCCTATCTTCAGTCTTTGTATTTTTTTAATGATCAACTGGGTGACGTAATACCCTCTACCATTTGCCAACTCACTAGCTTTACTCATCTCAATTTTCTAGCAAATAGTTTCAAAGGAGTACCTTCTTGTTTGGGTGATCTTTCTTCTTTAACCTATCTTTCTTTAAGGAGCAATGAATTTAATGGAAGCATATAAGCTTTTCTAAATAATCTTTCCTCTTTAACTTATCTTTTGTTGGATGACAATCAATTCAGTGGAAGCATACCAGTTTGTCTAGGTAATCTTTCTTCTTTAATGGACCTTTCCCTATCTAGCAACCAACTTAGTGGATGCATACCAGCTTCTCTATGTAATCTTTCTTCTTTAATGTACCTTTCCCTATCTTACAACCAACTCAGTGGAAGCATACCAGCTTCTTTGAGTAATCTTTCCTCTTTAGTGTGCCTTTATCTATCTGGCAACCAACTCAGTGGAAGCATACTAGCTTTTCTTGAAAGTCTCTCATTTTTGAACAAACTATTTCTTGATCAAAACAAACTGAGTGGAACTATTCCCTCCTCATTTGCCAACCTTTCCTCCCTTACTTGCTTCTATGCTGAATGTAATGAGACCATTTATTCATCGTCACTTCCATCTTCCATAAGCTATTTATCCCTCTCACTAAACGACCACCAATCAATTTCATAAACATTCTTTTATACCCTTACCAAACTAACCCATTTTCATCTATCCAATTGTTTACTAAATATAAGTGCAACGTGGATTCCATCCGTCCAGTTAGAATCCTTAAGTTTGATATCCTGTAGAATTGAAGGCCAATTTCTACCTTGGATTTCAACACAATTCTCACTTAGTGAATTAGAATTAGTTAACAACAGTCTTGTAGGAGAAATTACCTCTTGGTTATGGGATACAAGTCCTTCGTTATAGAGCCTAAATCTTTCAGAAAATAATCTGCAAGGTAGCCTATTTTCAAATAATTTCACAGGGATACGAGAATTAGACCTGTCTAAAAATTCATTGACTAGGCCCATACCATCAATATTGTTTCCTTATATAGAAACATTGTTGCTCAATGACAATTTCTTTAGTGGAAAAATTCCTCCAAGCTTGGGCAATTTATCTCAACTCCAGTTATTAAATCTAGCAAATAATAATTTGACATGAATCATCCCTCAAAACTTGGCCAATTGCTCTTGCCTTTAAGTCCTGAATTTGGGAAATAATCATCTCATGGGAGGGATACCGCATGAGTTGGATAAGCTTAGAAATCTCTACTCATTAGTTGTTCAAAGTAATAGACTAAAAGGATTATTCACTCCCTCAATAGGAAATTGTTCTTACTTACGAGTTCTTGATTTGGGGCACAACTCATTTGAAGGCCATATACCAAACTTTATTGGGCATCTTTCAAATCTAAGAGTATTGGTGATGGAGGAGAACAACTTTAGAGGTAGTATTCCTGTAGAAATAGGTCAACTAATGAAGTTCCAGATCTTGCTTCTTTCTTCCAATCATTTCTCAGGTTTCGTTCCACACACCATTCTATGTTTGCAAGGAATGGCCGTATAAAGTGAAGGTGGTATTGTGTTATCCACTGGTTTTAAGGATGGTTCACATTATCAAGATGGATTCAAGATAATAGGCAAAGGCATATATTTGTAGTACACATATATTCTTTCTACTCTGACATCCATGGACCTCTCAAACAATGAATTGGAGGCAGAAGTTCCTGCTGATTTTGGAAAATTCAAGGGGTTGAGATTTCTCAATCTATCCCAGAACAATTTCAATGGGACTATTCCAAATAGTTTGGGAAGAATGAGTTAGCTAGAGTCATTAGACCTTTCTTCAAACAAGTTTTCAAGAAATATCCCTAGAGATCTTGAATCTTTGGATGTTTTAGGTTTCCTAAACTTGTCGAACAACCTCCTTTCAGGCAGTATACCACAAGGATGACATATAGCTAGCACATTTCAAGAACAATCATATTCCAGAAACCCAAATTTGTGGGGATGCCCCTACCAAAAAATTGTTTTTTGCCACAATTTTCTCACGATCCTCCTCCTGTTTCAATTAGCAAAGAAAAGCAAAGCACTGAAGTTCCATGGTATGAAATAGCAGTGGGATTGTCATATGGTGTAGGTTTTGGACTCACATTGGCATTGATCATAATAAGAATGAGCTGGAGGAATAAATACTTCAAGAAAGTTGATATTATTTTGAAGTTTCTATTCCCTTGGATGAGGAATTGGACATTATGAAGGATATCTTCCAGATGTGAAAGGTAAACTCAACATTTTTTAATTTTAATTTTTTGTCTTAGCATAGTTTTGAAAGTTATTTTTTTTAATTTAAAATATTTTCATTTTTTTGGGCCTTCCATCTATCTACCATAGAAGTTTTTCAATTATTATGAGTTGGCATGAGACATTCCTCTCACTTATTATTAGTATGTAACTATGAAATATTCACACGCAGGTTGGGGGTGGTTAAGATGGCTTCTTTCTCAGTCAAACTTGGTGAAGCTACTTTAGTGCAAGTGGATCCACATTGGCTTATCTATATTGTAGTTTATTTGGTTGTTTTTTGGGCTCAGTGGTTTTTTCAAGACCAAAAATGTTCTAGATAATTAAATATGATGCAGCTTTGGAAATTCTATCAGATTAGAAAATGTATCCATCCAAGGCTGTGGTAGATCTTAAAAGGAGGGTACTCTTTTCTAGGTTAGGAAGGAAAATAAAAACTTTGTAATTTATTAACAGACATTGAGGTTGTCATATATTATATTTAATCAAACCCAAAATTAACTCATCTGAATGTAATGAATCTAAAAATTGCTACAATATTTATACATGAGAGCTCAACTCCTCATTCTTCTCAATGCCTTTTCCTTGAAACTATGGTTAATGATTTGAAATTTAATGAAACTAAAATTGAATAATGTAATGATTGTATGATTATACGCCGATATGTAAGGGATGCATATTTTTGGTTTGGTTTCAATGTCTGCCTGCCATAATTGTGAGGTGCCAAAAAGACCATGACATTTGACATTGTTGTAATTGTATCCATGTTAGCAATTTAATTGAATTACAATGAATTAAAGTAGATTTGATTGAATTATAATGAATTAAAGTATGTTACTTATCACAGTCGTGCCACTGATAAGGTGAAATTAATGAATATTTCAACTGAATAGGTGATTATGTATAACAATTTTAAATATGTATCTTTCTTTATATACATAACAAATATGTGTTATTTTGAATTTTGTTTATTTGAACCATATATTTATTTCATTAATTGAATTAAAACAAATGGTAATTTAAGAATGACAATTTCAAGATGTATTTGAATACATATTGCTTTTGATTATGAAATTAATCAATTTTTGAATTACTAAAAAATCATATTTATATTTTAACCAATTAATCAATTGTTTAATTAAGATAATAATTTTGATATATATTTTTAGAAAGAGAATCTCTCTTTTTATCATATTTTTCACAAATAAATCTGAATTTATTAAATATAATCATGATATATTGTTATTCAAGAAACGAACCTACTAATAAATTTAACATTATTTATAAACGAAAGAAACTTTTAAAACATTAAACATAATTATATATATATATATATATTCAGCCTAAAATGTACAGTAGCATAAAGTCTATTAACTTCTTAAAATCATCTTTGCAAAAAAAAAATTCCCATATAGGTGACAAACTTTCACCGAAAAACATGGTCCATAAGATGTAAAAAATGAGTTGTTGTTTCACATCAAACATACAATATTCATTACGTTTAGTTCACTTGGACTACATTATTTTTGTCTTTTCTTTGCGTCACCCATTTATTCACGTCACTTGACTTACTTGACTTGGGGAGATGGTCAAGCCGTGTGAGGGCAGAATTGTTATGTTGTCAAAGAAATGTTCACACAATGATGATCTTTCGGCCTATAATTTGCCCCACATGAATGTTAGATAATATTAGGAAGGGATGTAAAAGTTACATCGGAAGGCATGTAATTTTATGTTTTTAATATAGTTAGGTTTTCTCAAATCAAAGAGTTTAAATGGGTAAGTGTACCTCACTCAAAATTTATGACCGTTGACCCTGTGTCATTTTTTGTGTATGTGATAATGGAAAATGAGGTGTGTTTTTTCATACAACATAAAAACGATTAAAATTATTCAAAAATGATACATGGAATGGATCTTTGAGGAGGGGTGAATCTCCAACTTGTATGTTACGGGACCAATTATGGAAAACACTTTATAAGGACCATAAAACTTGCGTGCAAGTTTTTGATGACCCTTTAACGTCAAAGAGGACAAATTATAAGGTTTGAGATAGATAAAAAAAATTGAGTGGTTTTGATCGACATGTTGCTTAACACGGTTCTATGCTAGATGGAGATTATCTTTGAGAGTTCGCAAGATAATTTCACATGTGCAGAGTGAAACATCAACTGCCTATACCTTGGGGTTGCTTGGAAGGCATTTTTGAAGAGAAGGTGGTAGCTGACCATAAATGACATCATATGGGACCATCTTGGAGGTAGTTTGGTATGTAGTGGTGTACCACCATTCAATATGTTAGGATCTTAGAGTATAATTGATTACTTTTGTATAAGCAACTAAACATGGAATTGAAACCAGAAGTAATAAGTAACTAGAAATCAGAAACAATAAAGAATAGGAGATACGAGAAATAACCAATCTGTATTAAACTCTTTCGAAAGGAAATACAATGAAGAAATCTCTCTCTCCTCACACCTCATAGATGTACAGTAATTCTACCTCAAGAGTTCTCTCTCTCTCTATCAATTACAATCAACTCAATTACTGAATTGTACATGCTATGAGGATCTAACCCTACTATATAGTATACTACAACACTAGGGTTCATGAGCCATGCATTCACCACCCTTAGATCCACCTCTTAAATCAAAGGCTCAAATATGTTCTCTTAAAAATAGCAATTCTAGAAACGCATAGAAGTCGGTGTCGGTCTGAAGGTGACCGATGCCGATTGACCCCTAACCGATGTCAGTTGGTTCTGACCGATGCCAGTTACTGTGTAAGTCTAGAAACCTCCACATTAGCTCATTAGTGAAGCTTTTAGCTCCACAACTCAACAATCTCCCACTTGGAGATAAACCACTGCACCTGTACCTATACAGCAACATCCTCTAAACATCTCTGGCTTGTTTCTCCCTCTTCAAGTTCAATCTTGAAGACTAACAAAAGTTGAATGAAGATTCAACTTCTCTTTTGTTACCGGCTTTGTTAACATATCAGTAGGGTTCTTATCCATATGGATCTTTTGCAGATTCAACCTTCCATCTTCCAATACCTATCTAATGAAGTGGTACCTAAGATGTATATGTTTGGTTCTTGAATGAAAGGCTGAATTCTTTGCCAAATGAATTACACTTTGACTATCACTGTACAATCTGCAACTCTCTTGCTCCTTTCCCAACTCTTCCATGAACCGAGTCATCCAAATCATTTCCTTGCTAGCCTCTATGACTGCAATGTATTCTGCCTCTATAGTAGACAAGGCAACAACCTTCTACAACTTTGAAATCCAGCTAACCATTGTTCCACTAACAGTGAACACATATCCTGTGGTGCTTCTCCTACCATCCAAGTCACTTGCCATATCTGAATCTACATACCCATGTAGAGAAGTGTTTGACTCTCCATAGCATAAATGCCTACTGCTGGTCCTTCTCAGATATCTGAGAATCCACTGAATTGCTTTCCAGTGTTCCTTTCTTGGATTGGCCATAAACTTGCTGACAACTCCCACTGCTTGGGCAATATCTAGTCTAGTACATACCATTGCATACATCAAGCTCCCAACTGCTAAAGCATATGGAAATCTACTCATGTACTTAACCTCATCATGTGATTTAGGACACTGTTCTTTGCTCAACTTGAAGTGTCTAACGATAGGTGTGCTTACTGGTTTTGCATCTTGCATATTGAACCTCTCCAACACCTTATTCACATAATCCTCTTTAGACAAAATCAAACTATGATTTTTCATGTCTCTCTTAATACTCATGCCAAGGATTTTCTTCGCTGCTCCTAAATCCTTCATGGAAAATGTGTGAGCTAATTTTACCTTAAGCTTAGTAATTTCCTGCATGTGTGAACCTGCAACAAGCATATCATCTACATACAGTAACAGGATAATATAACTACCATTATCCAATCTGTTAAAATAAACACAATGGTCAGATTGACATTTACTAAGGCCATGCTCTGTCATAAACCTATCAAACCTCAAATACCATTGTCTTGGAGCTTGCTTAAGACCATATAAGCTTTTCTTCAACCTGCACACAAGTTTCTCCTTACCTTTGACCTCAAAACCTTCCAAATAATCCATATAAATCTCTTCATCCAAATCTCCATGAAGAAATGTTGTCTTAACATCAAGCTGCTCAAGATGCAAATCCTCAATAGAAACTAAAGACAATACAGATTACACTAACAACATCATCAACTTTCAAGATATTTGAAGCAGATGCATTATTACTAACTACCATTACCAAACTATGTGAAATTTTAGGTAAAGAGCATAAGATTAAGAGATCCTTAATTTCATCATCAAAAACTATTTTGACTGAATTTAACTGATTTACTATTGTATGGAAATAATTAAGATGACTAGATACAGATCCACCTTCCTGCATTTGCAAATTAAATAATTACTTCATAAGATATACCTTATTCGAAGCTGAGGGTTTTTCATATAAATTTGCCAAAGTATCCATTAACTCTACCATTGTCTTTGCCTGTGATAAGTTTGAAAACACAGAAGCTGCCAAGATCAACCTTATAGATCCAAGAGCCTTTCTATCAAGAACATTCCATTCTTCATCTTCCATATCTATGGGCTTCCTTGAAACCCCACCCAATGGTAAATACAGATCTTTTTGATACAGATAATCTTTAATCTGCATCCTCCATAATTGATAATTCTTGCCATTGAATTTCTCCATTCTTAGTTTACTTTCTTTTGCCATTACTTTTCTCCCACTCAATCAGAAACCCTTGTGAGTGAATTCTATAATCAACAAACACTAACCTACTCTGATACCAATCATTAGGATCTTAGAGTATAATTTATTACTTTTGTATAAGCAACTAAACACGAAATTAAAACTAGAAGTAATAAGTAACTAGAAATCAGAAACAACAAATAATAGGAGATACGAGAAACAACCAATCTATATTAAACTCTTCTGAAAGGAAATACAATGAAGAAATCTCTCTTTCCTCACACGTCAGAGATGTACAGTAATTCTCCCTCTCTCTCTATCAATTACAATCAACTCAATCACTAAATTGTAAATGCTATGAGGATCTAACCCTACTATATAGTATACTACAACACTAGGGTTCATGAGCCATGCATTCACCACCCTTAGATCCACCTCTTAAATCAAAGGCTCAAATCTATTCTCCTAAAAATAGAAATTTTGGAAATGCACAGAAGTCGATGTCGGTTTGAAGGTGATCGATATCGGTTAACCCCTAACCGATGGCGGTCGACCCCTAATCGATGTCAGTTGGTTCTACCTGATGCCGATTACTGTGTAAGCCCAGCAACCTCCACATTAGCTCATTAGTAAAGATTTTAGCTCCATAACTCAACACAATAAGTGGTAACCATTTAACCTTGTGATTCTATTGATTTGAGGCTAAATAATGAAGATATGTCTCCAAACATTTGTTGACAATTTCTATTTGACATGGATCAATTTATGGATGGTAGGCATAAATCATTTTAAGATGGGTGCCATAAACATGGAAATAATCCTTCTAGAAGTGACTAGTAAAATTGGAATCACAGTAATGCATAATTGAGGCCGTTAGCCCATGGAGGAAGTAAATTTGATCAAAAATGTTTTGAGCAACAATGGAGGCAGTAAAAGTATGGTTGAGGGAAAAAAATGGGCATACTTGGAGAGCCAATCCACCACCATGAGAATCACTAATTTAACACTTGACTTCGTCAATCCCTTAACAAAATTCATGGAAATATTGAACCATACTTGGGTAGGGATAGGTAAGGGTTGGACCATTCTTGGGTTGGACATAGTTTTCCCTTTGTTATGCTGACACATTTCACATTCTACCACAAACTATTTGATGCCATGTTTAATGCTTCCCAAAAAACATTTCAATAATCCTTTCATAGGTTTTAAAAAAACATGAGTGGCTCACTGATGTAGAGGAATGTAACTTGAATAGAATTGTTTGTCTCAGTGTTGATTGTGTTGCCAGTACCAAATATACTTTGTGCCTTAAATAGTGGCCATCCCAAGACTTATTTTGTTGAGAGGCAAGGTTAGTGGTCACTTCCTAAATGAGTTGTTAAATTTGGGTGTCATGGGACCATTATTATTATGCCTGATTCACCCAATATAGAATGGGAAAGGATAATTCACAAAAGGTTGTCTATTCTTCATGATTTCAAGATAATGCATCTATGACAATATTGTCTTTACCCAAGTCTTGTAGGTAATCTCATAGTCATAGCCCATTAATTTTGTTACCCACTTTTACTACTCAGGTGAAGGGACTCTTTGTTCTAAGAAGTAGTTGAGGCTATGGTGAGTAGTTTTAATTCATAAGTACCTCCTAACTACATATGGGCACCACTTGTTGATGACATGGAGTAAATCTAGCATCTCTTTCTCATATGTGGAACAAGCAAACTTTTTCCATGTAACTCCTTTACTGGTTAATGTGAGTGGTTGACCCTCCTACATTAGAATGGCTCTAATGCAACTTCTAGAGG
>JARHVA010000110.1:6905000-6977500 GCA_037957365.1 Torreya grandis
TGGGGGCACAGATGGAAAATGGATAAAAAATGCTTAAGTCTATTTTTAGAATTTTTCTATAAAAATGATAAACCTACAAAAATAACCTTAGATATCTAATACACCATATGACTTCTTCCAAAACCATCAAAAACCCACTAATTTTTTTGGAAAACCTAGTAAAACTCAAAATGAATTTTTAATTTTGAGACAAATATGGTATTATTTACATGAGTTTTATAAAAACCCTACCAAACCCTTTAAAACTATTGTGAATCAAGAAAAAAACTAAGAAGGATCTAGAATGCAAGTGAGATACAAATAGGAACAATGGATTTTATCTACCTACACCACTCTAATACCATGTCAAAGTAGGTCATAATCAAGGATATTTATCGATAGGATTGAATACATGAAGTTTAACCTATATGGAGTAGTGAAATCAGATGAACACATGAGAGGAAGAACTCATAATGTGCACAAAATAAAATGCATTTAATTAAGATTACTCATTAGCCAAAATGGCTTTACGAAAGTTTCATATATAGGTCAAAGATAGACAAGACCCAACATCCTCATGCATGTGAGACTATATTCCCTGATGAACTAATTAAGACACCTAAGCTTTGAGAGCTCTTATAGTTTTTCCATGATCAACTCACTTTTCTTTGCTAGCTTACTTGACCGATTACCATACCATTATTATAATATTTTATAGGTTTCTTACGTATTTATTTCTCTTGGTGATCTTCCCTTTAGGTGGGTTAGACCTATATAATGACCTCCCCACTCTTGACTACAACTAATATTATAGGAGGTGAGAAGCATGGCATCTAAGCAAGTTAGGAAATGTTTCTTGAAGGTGTACGATGAGGTAACCCTTATAACCTTCCCTCTTAGTCAAATGTATGTTTACAACTAGATATTATTGATAGATGATATAAATGGTATGAGAATTACTCTCCTATTTATTATGTTTTTGGCTGTATCCCCTATAAAGACTCTCTCCATACCTAGTTTCACCACTAGTGGGAGCACTCGAGCATTCATGTCACTGGGCTTAAAACTTACAAAAGTTTTTATTTTATTTTAATTCAAATAGTAGTTTGAAGTCTAAGCCCTTATATCAAAATCAATTTGTCATTTTCTCAAAAACATGCTCTTTATTATATCCCACTAGAACTAAGATTTTAAGGTCACTAATGAAGCCTTCCTTAAGGTGTTGTTCTAGATTGAGCTTCTAGTTTTTCCACTTCTATTTTGGTCATTTCTTAGTGATATTTTCATGCCCATTAGGTGATCAATTTATCATGAACGTAAAACATTATACCCCTCATGCCTTCAACAATGGGTTTGCATCAAGGTGTATTTATCCAAGGAGTTGAAAGAGTTCATAAACATCCCAGTTAAAAAGACCCATTGAGCACAAATATTTGATTACTTAAACCTACCTAATAATTATTTTCAATGTTAGGGTTCTGATCATAGAATTAAATATTGTCCCCTTATGGGGCACTTAAAACCCTCCTTGGCCCCTCTATGAATCGATAATCCCAAGGTAGTGAATAAAGGTGACATATGGACTACAGTTACCTAAAAAAGTCATAGTTAGGGCTGAAACCCTTCCCTCCTATAGCTTGTTTTCTAGTAAACAAACTTTCTTAAGAGGTTCCCACCTCTCTTTCCCTCCCATCTAATTCACATAAGTCTAGTAGAAATCTCATTTCTCACAGTTCTCATATTCTAAATGATTATTACATTTCTTGGAATTCCTCAAAACTCAAATATAAAATTATAAATTTTCAACATTTTCCAAGGGTTACAAGAAAAGTTATACAATTTTCCATTTTCCAATCCCTAGCTAGTCTTACCACAACCCTGTGTAGGCTGAGAGTGCATAAAAAGGGGTTTTAAGAGTTTTATACAATTTAAAATTGAAAAAACTATATATTAGGGTCTACCCCAATGTTTCACACCTATTCCAATAGTCATTAGTCTATAATCACCCCCTAAAATGCTTATATATGCAAAAAGATAAAACTCTAGTTGCTTACAAGACTGTGAGAATCTTTATTTAAACTCTTACACTTCGGGTGGATATCCAAGCCTCTAAATCATTCATGATAATAAATAATAAACTATTAACTATGGTTATAATCCAAAACACTTCAATATCCACATAATAACCTTCAACCATATAAACTTATTCAACAATCTTGACTATTCATTGATAGACTTGCTTCTAGGAAGACTGTGTGTAGGTTTCACGAGACTTAGTACCTATTTATGGACTTATGAACCTTAAAAAAGATTAAAATGATCATTAATACCTTATATATTATGATTATGACTCAAAAAAATTCAAATTTCACTTAAAAAACCCTTCAGAAATACCTCGCTTACTATATAACCTTAGTTGTAACACAAAGCAAGGATGTATCAAACTAAGACTGCGTGCTCTATAATAAAATGTTTTAGATTTATATTTATTTTAAAATGGATGAATGAGGGCACAAGTATATTATACTCACCAATTAATTAATCTTACCATATTTCCATCACCCAAAACATCTAGATGACATTACTAGCGCCTATGTTCTCTTATGCTTGAATGTATTCTAAAACAAAATTATTAAATCTTGAAAAAATCAACTGGTGACATCAAGATCAATAACAAGATAAAATTGTCATAAAATGAAATCAATAATGAGATATTTATAACATACCAAATACCCATGTAAATCCACAAACAAAATCTTAAGCATTCAATTTTATCATGGATATCATTTTTGTACACACATTCATATATAGAATTTCTCAAGAAGACAGAGTTATTGAAAAAATTAAAATTTTATTGAATAATATTCTACTCCACCTCTGTCATCTTCAATTTTATTCTCCCTAAAAATGTAATAACATTAAATCTAACTACCTACATGCATTTTAACTTCTTATATATACTACTAAACATGCAAAACATTTCCTATATATAGCCACTCCATGTAGATATGGCCGTTACAAATCAAGATCTTAGTTTACAATGCTCTTGAACATGAATTGTGTGTTGAAACACCATTTACTCACACTTCAAGGACCTAATAATAAATTACAAGCATTAATCAACATTAGTATTTCACACTAAACCCAAAATACCACACAAAGCCTTATTACAATATTTAAGTTTTCAAAATCCCTTTTTGGCAGGAAACTATAGATAGGCTTCAAAAACACAACTCCAAGATTTTCAGTTATTCCAAAACACCATATATGACCCTATAATATATCTAATGACCTCTGATTTATACCAATATTCAAAAGACTACATGAACAATCCAAATATTTATCTAACTAGTGATGCTCCTACATCAAACTCCCATGTTAGGAAAATATTTGAGTTCCTACTCAAATGAAATACTCTATTCTTATTCCTACACTTTCAATTCCTCAATTTCTTATTTATCTTGATTTAGTTTTGTCTTTATTCTTCCTCCTTCAATTTTTCATGATTTATGAGCCTTTATGACTCAATATATTCTTCTTTCTCTTTGTTGAAGTCCATTAGAAAGGACCCCTCCTCTTTGTCTTCATGCTCTTTTAAAGCTACAAATTAAAAGCCAAAATCATAGTTAAATATGAAAATTTTAGGAAACATTGCCTCTCCATTTACTATCATTCTTTCACTTCTTTCATCTCCACTTTTTGTTACTAGTTTCTCTCTTCCTAGTTCATCATCTTCTAGAGTAAATAACTTCTATAGCTCTAATTCAACTACCTTAATGTCTGACTTATCTCATATAATATTAAATATTCTGATCCTTGCATGATCTCCTACCAAATAATCTCCTCTTATTCAAGATATTCTATCTTATCTTGATCAAAATCTGATTTGTATTTAACATGTGTCAATTAAAACACCTTTTGCTGCATTTCAGATTCCATAAGCACTTCAATAGGTGTTTCAACCTCACTTTTTCCCTCCATGAGTCTATCTAAGAATTTAATTGTCTCATTGTTAGAAATATCATCTTCATGTTCTTGAAAATCTGCATGTTCATCATCGAAAATTATGTTAGAGATAATAGTTTGAGGCCATTGAGCCTCTTCAAGTACTCCTTCACTAAGAATTTCTCTAATCTTAGGATAACAAATTATTTTATTCCCATATTATGTTATCCTTATTCTTCATCATCATAATTATGATACTCATTCATGTATTTATTCACACCTTCAAGGTTCATGCCCTCAATTTTGGATTCTCCTTCATTCTTATCTATTCTTGCATTCACATATGATAAGACATAGTCACATTGAGAACTTAGAGGCTTGCTTGCCTCTTTCTTCTTTTCCTTAGGTTATTTTACCAAGGTTTTCTTAAGTATCTAGCTTATTGATATCTTCTTCTCTTTTCCATGAAAATTTTGAGAGGCCATTGAATTCTTTTCCTGATTCTTACCTCAAATATTTATCTTGAATCCTCCAAGACTTGATCTATAACTACCAAAATTGCTTTCAACTAAGCCATTTCCTTCTCTACATCCATCTCCTTATTCATAAATTTTTCACCTACTTTTTATGTAGTAAATTTCATTATATAATCCATTCATCTCTCCTTTTCTTTTCCCTTCACTCTTACCTTCTCTTTACTCTCTAGGCCTCACATGGATCTATCTCTCCTTAGCAAGTTTAACCTACTTGCCTCTTAGGAACTCACTTGGGTCTCTTCTCATTTCATTCCTTTGCCTAGGACTGGTCTTTTCTAATCTAAGCTTTCCTTGAGTTTACCTTTTGATCTTAAAACAATTTTATTTCTATCTTGAAAGCATCTATGGCCTTAGGGATTTCTTTCCACACCAATATTTTACTTTCTAGGTTCCACAAACCATTTTTTGCATCTCTTACTATATACCTACAATCTTATTCATTAACCTTCAACAATATCCAACAACAAACTTTCATATTCAAAACCTAAATTACTCCAAGAGATAACCTACTATGATACCACTTGATGTAAAGGAAACTAATATCTTGATGTAAAATGACACTACACTTACCTCATGCAAATACCAGGCTCTAAAATCTTATCTGACCCCTTCTTTCTGATCTTGGATTGCTTTCTATAATAGGTCCTCTACTCATTTCTTAACACTCTTGATTACTATTGTCTTCAAGACACTTTAAGCCTCGTTGTTTCATGCATAGTCTTATTGTCTCACTTGATACATTCACCACTTATTGTATCTACGCATTCTCTTTATCTAATCATCTTCTCCACATCATCACAACCATCATCTCCATAAATTCACTCTCCACTCTAGTTCAAACTTGCTCCTTATATATAGCTTTATAGGCTTAAAGGCCTCATTCATAGATTAAATGTTATTTCCTCCATGTTAGGTCCCTATGGCCATTACCCTATATATTTTTAACTCTTAAATTCATCTAAACAAAGAACACAAACCCAAATTTATCACTCTGAACAAATCTCCACTTTCTCTCTTTAAAGTCTCCCTTCTAGTAGTCCTATTTAGGCATAAATCTAGAGTGTTTTATGAAAATATAAGATTATTTTTAGATACAATTTATCTTTATACATATTATCATAAAGTTTCATGACTCCATTCTTAGTTTAACCTTATTAACTCACACCCTTCTCATGTTATTAGGTCTCTTTTAGGCCTAAAGCTAAGCCACTATATTAGAAATCATACTATATGGTCCAGTACCATCGTAAAACATCTTCAATCCTCTAGCAAGTTTAATCTACTTACCTCTCAAGACCTCACCTGCGTCTCTTCTCCTTCTATTCCTTTGCCTAGGACTGGTCTTTTCTTATCTAAGCTTTCCTTTTGTTTACCTTTTGAGCTTACAACAATTTAATTTCTATATTCAAAGCCTCTATGGCCTTATGTCTTTCTTGCCACACTAATATTTTACTTTCTAGGTTCCACAAACCTTTTTTTGCCTCTCTTACTATATACCTGCAATCTTATTAATTAAGATTCAACAATATCCAATAACAATCTTTCATATTCAAAACATAAATTGTTCCAAGAGATAACCTACTAGGATACCACTTGATGTAAAGGAAACTAATATCTTGATGTAAAATGACACTACACTTATCTCATGCAAATACCAGGCTATGAAATCTTATTTGACCCCTTCTTTCTGATCTTGGATTGCTTTCTATAATAGGTCCTTTGCTCATTTCTTAACACTCTTAATTTCTATTATCTTCAAGAGGCTTTAAGCCTCTTTGTTGCATGCATAGTCTTATTTTCTCACTTGATACATTTACCCCTTATTGTATCTACACATTCTCTTTATCTAATGATTTTCTCCACATCATCACAACCATCATCTCCATAACTTCACTCTCCACTCTAGTTCAAACTTGCTCCTTCTATATAGATTTATAGGCCCAAAGGCCTCATTAAGAGATTAAATGTTATTTCCTCCATGTTACAGCCCTATGGCCATTATCCTATATATTTTTAACTCTTAAACTCATCCAAATAAAGAACACAAACCCAAATTTAACACTCTGAACAAATCTCCACTTTCTCTCTTTAAAGCCTCCCTTCTATTAGTCCTATTTAGGCATAAATATATAGGGTTTTATGAAAAAATAAATTATTTTTAGAGACCATTTATCTTTATACATCTTATCCTAAATTTTCATGACTCCACTCTTAGTTTAACCTTATTAATTCACACCCTTATCATGTTATTAGGTATCTTTTAGGCCTAATGCCAAGCCACTATATTAGAAATCATACCATATGGTCCAGTACCATTTTAAAATATCTTCAATCCTATATATAACCTTAAAATACACTTGATTACAATGTTTCAATATGTTTCAAGGGTTACAACAAATGATATACAATTTTCCATTTTCCAAACCCTAGTTAGTCTTACCACAGGCCCATGTAAGTGGAGAGAGCATAAAATGGAATTTAAAGAGTTTTAGATAATTTCAAATGAAACAAACTATAGAATAGGGTCTACCATAATTGATCACACCTATTTTAATATTCATTATTTCATAATCATTCCCACAAAAGGCTTCTATATGCAAAAAGACAAAAATTTGGTTACTTACAAGACTGTGAGAAGGGTTTTTTTAAACTCTTACAATTTTGGGTGGATATTTAAGCCTCTAAATGGTTAATTTTCATCAATAATAAACTATTCACTATTTTTATGATCCAAAGCACTTCAATATCCTCTTAAAAACCTTCAACCATATAAACTTATTCAAAAATCTTGACTCTGCATTGACAAACTTACTTCTAAGAGAACTGTGTGTAGGTTTCACTTGAATTAGTACCTCTTAATGGACTTAGAAACCTTAAAAAGGATTAAAATAATCATGAATACATTATATATTCTAATTATGACTCAAAAAAATTCAAATTTCATTTAAACAACCCTTCATAGATACCTCGCTTACTATATAACCTTGATTGTAAAACATAATAGGGACGTATCAAACTCAAACTGTGTGGTCTATAAAGAAAGGTTTTAGATGAATATTTCTCTTCAAAAAGATTAGTAATGGTTCAAGTATATTATACTCACAAATTAATGATATTTACCATATTATCATCACCCAAAACATTTAGATGACATTGTCAACACCTCTATTCTCTTAAGCTTGATTGTATTCTAAAACACAATTCTTAAAGCTTAAATACATCAACTGGTGACCTGAAGATAAATACAAAAATATTATTATTGATAAAGTAAATGAGAAATAATATATTTATAACATACCAAAGACCCATAAAAATCCACAAAAAACCTATGAATCATTCAATTTATTCATGGATATCATTTACATACACATTCATATACGAAATTTCTCAAGAAAATAGAGTTCTTGTAAAATTTGAACTTTTATTGAATAATATTCTACTCCACCTTTGTCATCTTAGAGGTTATCCTCCCTAAAAACCTAATAGCATTAACTCTAAGTACCAAATTTTAACTTATTATATATATTACTAAACATGCAAAACCACTTCCTATACATAACCACTCCACATAGAGATGGTAGTTAAAAATCAAGATATTGCTTTACGATGATCTTGAACATGAATTTTGTGTCAAAACAACATTTAATCACACTTAAAGGACATAATATGACCTTAAAAACATTAATAAACATTATTATTTCACACAAAACCCAAAAATACCACACTAAGCCTAGTTACAAGATTTAAATTTTCAAATTCCCTTTTTGGCGACAAATTCTAGATAGGCATCAAACACACAACTCTAAGATTATAAATCATAAAAAAACACCATATATTACCATATGAGACCCATAATGCCTAATAATATTCCCAATACTACATGAACAATCCAAAAATTTATCTAATTAGCTCAAATGTTTAAAGGAACACTTACAAGGACATGTTTAAATGTCTGCATATGCAAAAGAACACACAAGTTTGGATTAGAGCCACCTGGAAGGACATGTTCAAATGTACACATACACAAGGACATGGAAACATGTCCAAAACATACACACAGTGAAAATAATTGGCATAGACCCATGAAATAATGGCATATCCAAATGCCCTTGAGTAGATGTAGAAGAAAAGAGACATAATCAAATATAAACCAATAAAGATAGAAATGAAAGTAAGCATAATCATGTGGTACAATATGTATAAGATTGAAGTTTTACATAATCTAAGTCTATAGTAGTAGTAGTTGAAAAAAATTAGTGTAGTATACGATGATTAATATCAACATATAATCAATCTAAAACCTAAGATATGGAGTATAGAAAGATATAACCTAACAAAATGGAAGTTATGTATATGATTCCCCGAATGGGATAATATAGAAATTTTTAATTAGTGTATGTACCCATGATGGGTAGACAGTAGCAATTCTAGATTTGTGTAGAGGACTAGAGTCCTGTAGTAATCTATGATCACTTGAAGGGAACAAGTAAAGTATGTATGTATGATAAAACTGACTAAACTAACATATATAACATATGTAGTACCTATAAAATATAAGGAATGTAAATATAGAGATGCATAAATATAAAATTTATATTTTTTGAGCAATATTTGAATGTTTTTGTATTTTTGAACATGTTATATTTTTTTGTGTTTTCTAAGTATAAGATGTGTATAAGCGACATGAAAATGAAACTATGTAAAAGGAGCTTCCCTAGGTCCCATTATATTGTGTTAGGGATGAGTAGGGATTGTGGGATTAAATTGGTCTTATATAGGTTGAGGAGGCATATGATTTTGTCTCATAACAAGATTAAACTATGAGATATACTAGTAGATAAGGGTAAGTAGTAGCGGTAGGATGTGAGAGAAGATAGTCAATGGGTCTAAGTGGAGGAGGAATAAAAGGAGTCATCTGAGTTCTTTCTTATTGAGTAATAATCGAAGGTAATTCAAAATTGTCCATGCAATAATGATCTCCATATAAGTGGGTTCAGGATAAGGTGGACCGATATGTGAAATAAGTTAAGTTCTAACATGATCCATGAGAGGAATGACATACATGTGCATCATTTTAAAAATTGTAGGTAATATGCATGTAAGACAAACTATAAGAATTTAAACCAAAAAATATAAAATGGCTTCTGTCATGATGAAAAGGTTGAAAATTGAGAAAATTCTAGAAAAATAAGAAGGGAAAACCTTAATACTACACTAGGGTCATTCGTAATATGTTTAAAGTAAGTCAGGGTCACCAAATGATTTATCTATTTTAGGATTATAGAATGTAACCCTAGGTTGATAAAGAGTTGAGTAATAAATCAGGGAATAACATACTATAGTATCTATAACCATTTATTTATACAATAATTGATTTATTTAAATATTCTATAAATAACAATGAATTAGAAAAGGTGTACTTAACTAGAAAATATGATTGAGATAGATAAGTGGTGGGCTAAGAAGTGATGCAGGATTAGGGTAGAATGTTGTCAGTAGTGAATATGTGTTATAACCCTCTTCAAATAAAAATGTGACCGTATTTCCAATAACACACTATATTATTGACTTTCTATGTTGTGCTAATGACTTTATGCTAGTGAAGTAGTAAAATTATGGGTAGACCTTCACTCTATTTCAAAAATCCTATGCCCGTATGATTGGGACATGGATCATCATTTGTTTTATGTTTTGATTTATTTTACTATGAAAAATCTAATCCTCCATGATTTTTTATAGTTTTGATGAACACAAGTGGAAGAAGAGTGATGTTACCAGGGTAAGCTGGGTGAGACCTCAACACCCCATGTGCTTAGTGCTTCCTACATACCAATACCTCAGAAGAGGATGAATACCAAGGTAGTTATCCCAATCTAAGAATTGGTGCAAATGAGATTGATGCTAGTATGCCTAATTATGAATTCCAATTTGAATGCTTTGAGTGTGAAATGAGAATAGAAATTTGGGTAAAACTAAGCTTTGGGTTGTTGTAGATGGATATATGTAGAAAGAGGGATCAATAAACTTAATTTACACAAATTTTTTTTATCTTGTTCATGAGAATTTCCATCTAGGGGATAAATGAATGAGAGTGGTCTTTATATGGTGTTCTAATGCTTATCGAGACATGAAATGAGTCGAGGCCAAGATTAACATGCTTTGGGGAGTGGTAAAATATTTGTTAGAGACAAAACATGCTAATGGTCAATAGTGTTGTCCCCTTTTCCATTAACGCAATGTGATATAGAATAATGGGTTCATGTCATTTTATAGGTGGATGGAATGAGTGAAATATGATCGAGGATGCCTAGGTGGTGGCTCAATGTGGCTCTTGGTATGTTTAGGAATAGGCTAGACATGCATAAAAGATAGAAAATGATCAAAAGAGGCCCTAAGATAGGTCTAGGACTAAGCTAAGGATAGGTTGGTATAAAGTGACACTCATTACATTAAAATGACATTTTAGATAACTACATGATGCATAAATAACAAAAATGAACTGTATTGGGCTAGCCAATAAAGTGGCTTACATAGATAACTATATTAGGTTGGCCGATACAATTATGGAATAAAAATAAATATGGTTGTATCTAGTCAGTGGCCAATAAATTTGGGTTGAAAATAAAATTATATTGGGTTAGCCTATACATTTGATTGGATAGAGAAAATATATTGGGTTGGTCAATATAGTTGTAGATAGAGAGAACCTGTTAGTGTAGTGTTTTTTCTTACTGGGTTTTGCCTACACAGTTGTATGGCCTTTTTATGTTATTTAAGCTTCCTTAGGTTAGTTATAAAGGGTTTAAAGGCTAATTATATTTAATTTTGATTAGTTAATTACAAAAATTATGGGCTTCTTCATGTTTCCCTAATTTTCCCTATATGTACCTCACTTTTCCTTTTTGGAAGGTTAATCAAGTTAATCGACTCATTCACTTTTTTCAATAATTGGGTAATTCATTATTTTCCTTCTCTTGGAATTTTGGATCTCTCACACTACCTCATAGGATTCAACATTGATTTCATGAAATATGATTAAAGATCTTGGCACACTCTTTCATGGTATCAAATCCTTCCTGACAACGTCATGCATCAAACTCCCTAGTAATATCCTCCATGCATTCACCTTGCTATGATTTTTATTTTGTCTTGGATGCCATTTTTTGACCTTGAAGGAATTTTATTAATCTACATAAAAAATCATGTTAAAATGACTTTGATGAAAACTCTGTTTACACATATCTTGTTGGTTTTTTGAGATCTAAAATGGGTTATTTTTAGATTTTTGAGAAAATTTGTGGATTTTCTAAAAAGTCAATTTATTCCATCTGGTTAGATACCTGTATAGATAAGTAATCAAATATAAAACCCTAAAAATAATCATGTAAACCAAATCAAGTTTTTAGAGGGCCATTACTTGATTCTAAACCAAATCAGGTTTTCTAAGTACTACAACTTGTCTGCTAGATCCATTCAAGATTTCAGCATTACTTTGCTTCATTTTCATGAAGTTAAGTAAAGTTGTTTGAAAACCCCAAATTAATCTTGGAAGAAGCAATCTAGATTCTAAGTGCTAAAAATTGGGAAGTAATCAAGGTTCTCAACCCTAACAACTGCTCACAGACTAAATCAGGTTTTTGGCATTACTTTATTTCCAACTTGTGAAGTAAGTAAAGCAGCTCAAGAAATCTAAAATACTCTAACAAAAGCAATCAGTATTCTCAACCTCAAATTTTTCAAAGTAATCAAGATTTAGCAATGGCATTACTAATCTCTGATAACAACAAAGTAGTTGAAAAAACCTGATCAACACTACAAGACTGAATCAAGATTTTAGAGTAGTCTTACTATATCAAAAGTTTGAAGTAAATTAGTTGACAAAACTTTATCAACATTGAAAGAACCAATCAAGATTTTGGAGTAGTCTCATTGCATTATAAGTCTGAAGTAAAGTAGTTTCAAGAACTCAAAGTAAAGTAGTGTTGGAAACCCATGTGATGTTCAAGAGGGCATCAAATTTTTGGTGAAAGGTAATGAAAAAATAGAGTAAAGTTGTGTTCATTTTTGGATTTTTAGATGAAAAAAAACAAGTTTGGTAAAAGGTTTCCTTTTTTGGAAAGGGTCTAGGAATATGTGGGAGTAATAACTTGTAAGTGCTATAACTTTCAATCCATAGCTCTTTTTTTAGTACTATTTTTTTTTAAAGTGCATATTTTCTCAAGATCTACATATTGGTGACATTATTTCTAGAATTTTATAACATCCATTTTTCACATGGTGTAATAGCTTAAAACTCTATTTAAACCTTTGTACATTTCCTCTTGGATGCATTATCGGCTGTGCCCAATGTCCCTCTCATACTGAGCATGTGTGCATTATAACTTAAGGGGGTATTCTTGATAGTTTAGGGGGTACTTATACTGTGTGATTTCTATTTTTTGCTTTCATTTCAATTCTAAAATTTATCTCATTCTGATCTACACTAATGGATCTAAACATCGAACCACTCACACCATTTAACTATCTAGAATGGAAGTCTAAAATATAACTCACTTTGAGAGGTAAAGGACTCTATCAGATTACGATGGGTGAGAAAAATGAACCATCTAAAAATGTAGAAAAGGTTAAGTGTTACAATAAAGGTGATGAGGCCTATGGGTTTATATGCTTGTCAATGTCTCCTGACCTCTTATTTCATGTTGAATCTACAAAAACTCCAAATGAAGTCTAGACAATCCTAGACAAGATTTTTAGAGTGTAGGACATCATGAGGGGTCATGAGCTAGAGAATGAGCTCATAACATTGACCCAAGTGACTATGACACCCTAAAAGACTTTTTTACAAATTTCAAATCATTGAGATTGTAGTTGAAACAATGTGGCATTAAGAAAATAGATGACCAATTGATTATATCCATGTTTGTAAAAATGGGTCACGATTATTCAATTTTTGTCTCTACATTTCATGCTAACAAACGTGCACTTGGATCCACTTTAAAAATTCCATCATTTGATGAGTTTTTTTATAATCTAACTTAGGAGAAAGATAATTTAGTTCAAATGGGTGCACTAAAGTCTTCAAAATCACATGCCTTGATTGTCAATTAGGATAAGAAGAAGCCTCATAGCAGTGGAAAATAGGAGAAAAAATAGTTTAAACCTAATCATGACTATAAGAAGAATTAGAAATTAGATACCAAGCTAAAGGCATAACCAAATGAGTCCTCTTCAAGTGGGGAACCTAATAAGGAGAAACTTAAATGAAAATTTTGCAAGAAACTTGGACATGATGAATCTCAGTACATGAAAAAAATATTGACACCTTGACTAAGATGCTTAAGAAGAACAACAACAGTGTTCTTGAATCCTCATTTCACAACACATAAGCACAATATTATGCAAAAGGTAAAGATAGAAAAAAGGGTAAAAATAAGGGCAATGCACTTGTTGCAGTATCTTATCAGCCTTTGACTTGGGTCATTGACTTAAGTGCTTCCTATCACATGGCTTTCGTAGAGGATCTATTTTCAAAAATAGAATAATGTTTTGTGCCTTTAATTCTCATGGGTGATGACACTTCAACAAAAGTTAGTGATAAAATATCAATCAAGATAAGTGATAGGAACTCTAATGATGTTTTGTGTGTTCCTTCACTATCCACCAATCTTTTATCAATATATCAAATCACTCACATAGGTTCAAAGAAGAGAGTTGAGCTCACACTTGATTTAGTGGTCATAAAGGAGCTTCACAATGACACCATAGTGGCTTATGGGAAGACCAATCATCAGTCTAGGATGTAAAACTTCTCACATTTTACCCCATATCATCACTCAACTACACTGCTTACTCATGCAGATGGAGTAAGCAAACTATGGTATGAACAATTTGGCAATTTAAACTACTGTTACCTAGAGTAACTCAATCATCAAGACATGATTTTAGGGTTACCTAAAGTCAAATTATTAGATGGTATATGAAATGGATTCATTCTTGGTAAGCATCCAAAAGAGAAATATGAAAAGGGAAAAGCAAGGAGAGCCAAATAGAAGCTAGAAATAGTACATAGTGACTTAACAGGTTTATTTCCAAAACTATCATTCAATAAGACAAAATACATTCTCACATTCATCGATGAATTTTTGAGGTACACCTAGGTGTTTTTTCTCAAAAATAAGTCTAAGGTCTTTAATCACTTTAAGGACTTCAAGGCACTTGTGGAGAAGCAGTTAGAATGTTCCATGAAAATCTTAAGGATTGACAATGGTGGAAAGTATGTCAACAAAAGGTTTGAGCAGTTTTTCACATTAGAGGGGATTTAGATGTAACACACAGCTCCATATAGTCCTCAATAGAAAGGTGTGTCTAAATGCAAGAACCATACCTTGAAGGAAATGGCAAACTACATGCTTCAATCAAAGTCTCTTGCTTCTCAATATTGGGCTGAAGCAATGAATTGTGCATGTTATATTTAGAATCAATTTCCACACAAAGCCTTGAAGGGAGTCACACCTTTGGAAGCTCGGGATGGTCATAAGCCCATATTAGATCACTTTCAAGTGTTTGGATCACCTGCAATGGCCCAAATTCCCAAAAATAAATTCAAGGAAATGGACCCTCAGAGTCAGTCTTGCATCTTTATGGGGTATGTAGAGGGTGTTAAGGGATATAGGCTTCTCCATTCTAAAACTCATGAGTTTTTCATTTAAAGGCATGCCAAGTTTCATGAGGGCCCACTTGAACACAATCATGGCACTTCAGACTCTTCAAAAGTCTCATTGGACATTGATTCCACTTTTGATAATGGCATAGATCCATCTAGAGATCCTCTTGATGATGAGGATGACTCTTCTTCTTCTTCAAGTTCAAGTGATGACAACAGTGATGAGGATACTCCTCCATATCACACTAACACTATAGATGATGAGGAATCACCTCATAATTATTTAATCTCATAAAATGTTGGTCCTATTTAGGTTAGACATACACTTCAAAGTGCTAGAGGATGGGTTGGAAATCCATCATATATAAGGTGGACATGATCACAATTTCAAGGGACTTCACATGCCTACTTAGCCATTACCTCAGATGCACAAACCTTTGATGAGGCATCTAGCATTCTAGAATGGGATTCTATTATGTAGGAAGAGTACAATTCCCTAATCAAGAACAAAGCATGGGACTTTGTCCCTCTTCTTAAAAGAAGGAAATTGGTCCATTGTAAATGGGTTTATTAGACCAAGGATGGTACAGATGGGTCAGTCAATAAGTACAAAGCTCATCTAGATGTAAAGGGATTTTCTGAGGTACTTGGTGTTGGTTAAATATTTTGTCGATCAATGTATTAATAAAAAAATAGGTCTGATCAGCCAAAGTAGGAAGATTAGTCATCCAAATGTGTAGTTTTACCACATTAGAAAGACATTGATCTCTCCTCTCATCAAGGGGAGGTTCCTTGTAGGTATGCTATATATATATATATATATATATATATATATATATATATATATATAGAAAATAATAATCATGGGTAGGACAAGCCATCCATCTCTCTTTCTTTAGATATTATGCACGCGGATCAAAGGAAAAACTCAGGGGAAATGACAGACAATACTCCTCTTCTTTCAGAAGTACTATTTAGAAAACCACAAGAATACTCCTGGTAGTAACAACAAAATGTAGCAAAGGTTGTAATAACCAACAAATTGAGATGCAGCACAAAGTCTTCACCTGGATTGCTCAAGAGTAAGATACGAAGGACAATGAGGGCACAAAGTTTCCTTAAGGTCCTTTACACAGAAGTGAAAAGAAAACACACTAAAGGCAATTATGGGGGCACAAAGTCTCTCCATAGTTGACTCTTTAGGACACCTTCTTGACTGATGTCACTAATTCTACTTGTTAAATTAAAGGAATAGAAGATATATTGAAGAAAAAGACATAATAACAATTTCCTCAATAACAAAGAGATTACAACACAAAGTTTGAAAAACCACTTGCTTTCTTATTCCAATAACAAAATATGATTGGTAATCTGAGCTCAAAGTCTCAGTAATGCCTTACAATTTGGGTATAGTTTCATTCTAAATGTCAAAAAAGAGATGCCTTTTACAATAGAATAAAGTCCCTTATATAGCCTTTTCAAGAAAGACTTGGGAACAATCAATACATCATTTTGCATTGGAGACTGTTAAGAAGACACGCTAGAACTTAGGGGCGCTTTACCCATTTGATTTTATCAATGTAAGGAAATAAGTCACACTTATTGAAATTTTGTAACTTTCAATGTCCACCTGGCGATCTAATCTTATCTTCATCGTTCCTCCTTATCTAGTTAATTGAATCGGATCTTGGATTTAGTTTATTGTTCTATTCCTTCTCTGCTTCTACTGGTCTTGGCTTTGAAATCTGTGAATGTATTTTGGTCTGTATGTCTGTATGTTTAAAGGATCAATGGCTAATTCACTGTGTTGAATTTGACATTTTTGGGTGCATCATTCCTTTGTCTTCTTTTAGCTTTTCTGTTTGGCACTTTTTCAGATTGAACTTGCCTTTTCAGGCCTTAAGAAATGACCCATTTTGAGTTGGGAAGAGCTTCCCGCAAGGGTATCTACCCTTCGGGCAGTCTTTGAATGGCCTTCAAGCTTCTTTAAGAAACTCTTTGAACTTTGGTGATGAACCAACTATTGAACCATTCCATTGAACCACATGTTTGAACCATTCTGTTGAACCAAGACTTTGAACCATGTGTTTGAACTAACCGTTGAACCAAGGCTTTGAACCTTTTCGTCAAACCAAGACATTGAACCAAATTTTGGTTCAACGGTTCAAACAAAGCCTTAAACTAACTGACAAACCATTTGATTGAACCAAAGAATGAATCAAAGCGCTAAAACTGAGTGGATGAACCAAATTTTGAAACAAAGCATTGAACTACCTGATTAAACCCGCCTTTGAACCATTTGACATTGAACTAAAAGGTGAACCAAACATTGAACCTACTGTTGATGCTTGCCGATGGAAATTTTTGTTTGAACCAAGGTGATGAACTAATTCTAAAAATGACCAATTGTTAGAAACCAATTCTTTTGATTGAACACACCTGTAGAAGTCATGAAGCCCGTTGAACTTGTAGAAATGAGCCTGTTTGCAGTCCATAGATTTCTAAAAACCTTGAAAAATGAGGAATTTGAATGCCCAAGATAAAATTTGGAAAGGGAAAAGATAATTTTGGTCTATAAGACCAAAATAATTCAAATTTTGTCCCAAAAATAGCTGATGTTTTTGGGGGACAACAGCTGGCTCCAGTTGGGGAACTTTTGTCAATTGTAAAAAAAATTGAAAGGAGTAGAATCTAAAATATTCAGTGTCTTCATGTGTACCATTGGGTTACAGAGTCATGCTACATATAAAATAGAATTAAAAACTGTACAATTATACATATATACATATGCAATGATCTGATACTTCAAGAGTTGAAGTGTTTCAGATGCTGCCCATTGTGAGGTAGAGAAAAGATCATGCCATCTTGATATTTCAGTAGAAAGCTATTTTAACCAATTTATCAATGAATTATAAATGGGCCTCTCCAAAGGGAGTCAAACTTTCCATGCATCCCCTTTGGTTCTCTTCTTTTGTCCCATAGCAGGATTTGATCTCCAATATGGAAATCACGATTTCTGGCCTTCTGGTCAAAGAGTTTCTTTACTAAACTTTGATGAGCAACAATTATATCTACCACCATGATTCTCTGTTCCTCCAACTTAGTCAGGTACATGATTCTTTTATCAAGAGAACTTTCATATGTCTGATCTTCAATTGCCTTTGCCAATTTCAAGGCTGGTAATTCTAAGGTGATTGGTTTCTCAGAATTGATACCATAAAGAAGTTGAAAAGGAGACATACCAATTACCTTTTTTGGTGTGATCCTATTTGCCCATAGATCATCAACCAATGTTTTATGCCATGTTCTTTGATTGTCATCTGCCAGCTTCTTGATAAAAGTTACCAAATTCTTATTGCTGGATTCAACTTGTCCATTCCCTTGTGAAAAATAATCAGAAGAGTGAGAGAGTATAATTCCATAATGGAAACAAAATTGTCTAATTTATTAAGAGATGAAACAAGCTACATTATCAGTAACAATTTTGATTGGAACTCCAAACTTGGAAATGATATTCTCTTTGAGGAAGTTGCAGACAACTTCTGAAGTAGCATGCTTAGTTGGTATTACTTCTACCCACTTAGTGAAATAGTCAATTACTGTAAGGACATAATCATGTCCAGCATTTGAAGATGGGTTTATGGTCCCAACAAAATCAAGTCCCCATTGTTGGAAAGGTTCTTCTATGATCATTGGTTTGAGAGGCATAGTAGCTAACTTGGGTCTTCTAATAAATTTCTGACAGAGTTCACATTTTCTCACCCACTTATGTGCATCTTGGAAAAGAGTTGGCCAGTAATACCTGGCTCACAAAATCTTGTGAGCAGTCACAGAAGCTAAAAAATGTCCTCCATAGGCTAGATTGTAGAAAGATTTCAAAAGCTGGGTTTGTTGCTCCTTGTCTACATAGCCAAGGAATACTCCATCTATGCTTCTCTTGTACAGGCCGTTATCCCAAAGGACAAAATTGGCAGCTTTCAACTTGATAGTCCTCTTTTCATTGTAAGACAAATGAGCAGGACATTCACCATAAGTCAAAAAATAGGCAATACATGAGTACCATTCATTGGTAGTGGAGACAAAAAGGACTATTGGCATATTTTCCACTTCAACTTCTTCATGTTGTGTATCTTCTAGTTTATTTTCAGCCATTAATTGGCAAAGGCCTTTACCTCTGACCAGGTTTGTTAGCTTGATATCTAGATCAAATTCTTGGATTTTTGTAATCTAATTACCTCTCTTTATGCCAAACTCCTACTGAGTTAATATAGACTTGACTGTAGTGTCAAGAACTAAGGCAGTAGTATGTGAATTCAGAATATAGAAGTGAAAATGTTTGACTACTTTTACCAAGGCATAGGCGTGCTTCTCTATATTTGAATACTTCATTTCATGGGTTTTGAGAGGACAACTCATGAAAGAGATGGGGGATTCCATACCTTCCTTGTCTTGTTGAACAAGAATCACTGAAAGAGTATTCTCAGACGCATAGCTGTATATGATGAAATCTTTGTGGTAATTTGGATAAACCAAGGTAGGGGCATGAGCAATGGCAGTCTTGATGTCTTGAAATGCTGATTTGCCTTCTTTAGTCCAGCTGAAGGTGGTCTTCCCTTTCATCATATTCACAATATGTCTAGTCTTCTCAGTAAATTTGGGGATGAATCTCTGTAATAAATTCACCTTTTCAAAGAAAGAATGAACCGCATTCTTATTTTTAGGTAGATTAAGCTCTTGAATAGAATTGATTCTGTCTGAGTCAATCTTTATGCCTTCTTTGGACACAATGTGTCCAATGAGTTTCCCCTTTGTTACTCCAAAAATAGACTTTTCAAGATGTAAGGAAATACCATTCTGGTGGCAGCGTTCTAGCAGTTGTTGTAGGTGGCATACATGATCAGATCGACACTTTGAAAAGATAGTCAAATCATCAAGGTATACCACTATGAATTTACCAATCTCGTCTTCGAAAGTTAGATTCATAGCTCTCTAAAAAGTAGCACTAGCATTTATTAGACCAAAAGGCATTCTCTTATATGCAAATGTACCCCAAGGCATGGTGAATGCAGCCTTGTGTTGGTCTACTTCACCAACTTTGACTTGATTATAACTTGAGAAGCCATCCAGCATTGATAACATCTCTGCACCTATCACTGTTTGAAGCACTTGATCCATAATTGGCAAAGGATAATTATCCTTCAAAGATGCTTGATTCAAATTTTTGAAATCTACACAAATGTGAATTTTTCCATTCTTCTTCCTTACAAGCACTATGTTTGCAATCCATGTAGAATGATGGATTGGGAAGATGATTCTAGCATTTAATATCTTTTGTATCTCTGACAGAATAGTGCCTGATATTTTTGGATTATATTGTCTGGGTTTTTTCTTGTATGGCATTGAGTCAGCCTTGAGAGGAATGTTATGGTGGATTTCATCTGGTCTAAGAGACTTCAAGTCTTCATAAGAATATGCTAAGACATCCATGTATTGATAGAGTAAAGAAGTGAACTTGAATCTTTTTTTAGGGGTGCAACACTTACCAATATTGATCATCTTGGGATTATCTTCAGTAGACAGATTCACTTGATTGAATCCTTGAGGGAAACTCGAGTCTGTTTGCTGTTGTTTAATGAATCTATCATGTTTATCAAATAGCTTTTCAAGAGAAACCAGGCTTTTGGGAATTTTATTTCCTTTCAGCTACAAGAATATTTCATTTATATCTAAGCTAAATTCAGACACAGATTCATTCTTTTGAGATTCGTTGCCTTCAAAACATAGTTGTTCAATATTATCTTTTCATTCCAAGAAGGCAATGATTTGATGATCATCATTGAACACTTGCCAATGATCAACATTATAAGGAACACTCGGTCTATAAACCAGCTCAATGGTATACCTATTTTCTTTGAAATCTGAATGAGGAATTAAGAGAGTTCCTAAAATAACAAGTGCATCAGCTCTGTCATTAGACTCTCTAGGTATGTCAAAAATATTTAAAGCATCAAAACTTTCAATTTCATCCCAAACCAAGTTACGGTAGTGGCATAATCTTTCATTCTTAGTTTGGTATAAATTTCTCACTTGACAAACTACTAATTCATCAACCCCTTTGGCATGAAGAAACTTAATGCCTTTTTCTTGAGTAGCCTTCATGCCTAGCAACAAAGATTCGTATTCAGCTATATTGTTAGTATTGCTAAACTATAATTTGTAAGATGAAGGGAACATATCTCCTTGAGGAGATAGCAAAACAATCCCAGCCCCTGAACTAGTAGAAGAACAGCTGCCATCAAATTCCAAAGTCCATATTTTATCTGATATTGACTTTTCTTTAGACTTTCCTTCATCAAAAATGGAGAATCTTCCTTGGTCTATGCTGCAGCTTACCAATTTTTTTGTTTTTCTTATTGAACTAATTTTTGAGTTGATACTTTTAGGTGTTTCATGCACTTCATCTGTAGATAGAAAATAATTACCCATACATGCGGATTCAAAAAGAATTTGAGTTTCGGGGGCTGATGTTTGAGTGACCACAAATTTTGCTTCTTTTTTAGGGAGTAATCTCTTCATCATGCCTTGGATAGGGATCCTTGCCTCAGATAGATCCATGCAAAATTTCATCCAATAAAAATTCCATAAGATGTTGGGACGTCAGCCACCAAGACAGTCATCTTGATTCTCTTGGCTGGGAAGGCTACAAATGCAAATTGGGCATCTTTGATTTGTCCCAACAATGGTACTTGCTTATTCTCCATGGAGAAACATATCCAAAATGTCTTGGTCAGTGTGAGACTAAGGGATTTGACCACTTTAGCAGGCATGACATTGTCTAAAGCTCTAGAATCAATAATGCAATTATATAACTTATATCCATTTATCAGTAATGTGACAAAAAGGTTCAGTCCTATCAGGAACAGTAGGGGAGCGGTGACAAGGTTGTTCCTAGTGGGTGCATTTTTGGTAGCATCATGTGTCACCTTGGGGATCATTCATTCAATAGAGATGTTTTGATTTTTAACACATTGAACCAATCTATCTAACTGCTCAGGATGGGATTGCAAAAATTCAAATTCAAACATTTGAATTTTGGTTCTCTTTATATGGTCAATGATATCAAATGCCTAGAATGAGCTAGGAGCAGAGGATGGGAGTTCATCCTTTTGATTTTTTAAAGGGGGAAGATTGGACTGTTAAATTGAAGTAGAAGGTGTAGGGGTATTTACCTTTCTTGAAACCACTAGGTCCTTTGGCTGGAAAGGAAGAGTGAATCCCCGCTTAGCAATTGAAACTATTGATTGAGGTCATGCCTCTGCTTTCTCTTTATCATCTTGTTGAGCTAATTGATTTTTAGACTAGGTGAATACAGCATACGACCCCTCAGCTGCATGGCCTTCACTTCTGGGTTCATCCTGATAGTTTAGGAAATCAATATGGGAGTTGCCAGCTAATTCTTCTTCTTCCTCAATGAAGAGATTAGCATCATCTTTGGGATTTAACTCAGACTGGAATGAAAAATTCATTTCAGCTTTAAGATATCTGATTGCTGAGTTTTTTGGAGGCACTTTAAGGGTGAGATTCCTCTATGGAGGAGGAAGGTGATTTTGTTGTCCTTGATTCTTGGTATCATTGCCTTGGTACACCTGATTCTGGAAAGTCCTCCTAGGCATATCTCTGTATGCAGGAGCAAATGACATCCCTTACACCACTTGCTTTCTCAGAGCTAGCATTTCATTTGCTAGCTTTTGTACCATTGGGTCAGTGGTGACTGCAAGGGAGTACTCAAAAGATGAAGAGGATTTTCCTTTATTAGGGTCTCTCCTTATCTTTCTAGCCAAGATAAGATCATCTTCTACCTCAGTAGCCAAGTCTTGAGCAGCAACAAGGTCTATGTGTCTGGCTCATCTTAGCAAGAAACTCACTTCAGGTAATTTTGAATTGATGAAAAAACATTTGAGGTTTTGAGGTGTCAGCTGGGTGGCCAAAGGAATCTTGTGCCTTAGCTTGTCGAACCTGGCAATAAAATCCCTCATAGGTTCATGAGGCTCTTTCTTCATCTGAGTGAGCTGGGCCAACAAGGCATGGCATCTTTTGCAGGCTTGAACCTGGCTTCAAATTTGTCTTTCAAAGTGTCCCAATCAGTCATTGACCTAGCCTACAGGTGATAAAACTAGTCAGTAGTAGCACCTTGTAGTGTCTCTATGAATAGCCTGACCGCTATATCTTCAAATTCCACCCCTATTACCCCATAGGCTATGTTGAAAGCTGTAATGTGTTCATCAGGATGAACCTTCCCATCACCAAAGAATTTATGGAAATTCTTCCTTGAACTACGTGGAAGCTCATGTAGAGGTGGAGTCAAATTTAGTGGACCAAAAGAATTACCCCAGGGTCCTTGAGCCATGATTTTATTATGCAAAAGTGGGATCACTAATCTAGGTGGAGTTTGAGCAGGCAAGGCTCAACCAACAATTCATCCAAGGTGAGATTGTGGAGGAAATAACTCAAAATTATTCTGTTTTGCCAACTCAAAAGCAGGGTCTACAAGACCTTGGGATTTCTAGCCTCTGGTATATCATGAAGTTGCCAGATTGTAGAACAGAAATTGGAAAAGAGAAAGATCTACTTCAGCTTGAAGTTTGAGACTTCAAACTATGCGCTCCTTCCCCAACAGAGTTGCCAAAAAATGTTGGTTGAATATTTTGTCGATCAGCGTACTGATAAACAAAATGGGTATGATCAGCCAAAGTAAGAAGATTAGTCATCCAAATGTGTAGTTTTACCACATCAGAAAGACACTGATATCTCCTCTCATCAAGGGGAGGTTCCCTGTAGGTATGATATATATATATATATATATATATATATATCTAAACAAAAAATAATACTCATGGGTAGGACAAACCATCCATCTCTCTTTTTTCAGAGATGATGCACACTAATCAAAAGAAAAACTTAGGGGAAATGATAGATAGTACTCCTCTTCTTTCAAAAGTACTATTCAGTAAACCACAAGAATTCTCTTGGCAGTAACAACAAAATGTAGTAAAGGATGTAATAACCAGTAAATTGAGATGCAGCACAAAGTCTTCACCTGGATTGTTCAAGAGTAAGATACGAAGGACAATGAGGGCACAAAGTCGCCTCAAGGTCCTTTACATAGAAATGAAAATAAAACATACTAAAGGCAATTATGGGGGCACAAAGTCTCTCCATAGTTGACTCTTTAGGACACCTTCTTGACTGATGTCACTAATTCTGCTTGTTGAATTAAAGGAACAAAAGATATATTAAAGAAAAAGACATAAGAACAATTTCATTAATGACAAAGATATTACAGCACAAAGTCTGAAAAACCACTTGCTTTCTTATTCCAGTAACAAAATATGATCGACAATTTGAGCTCAAAGTCTCAGTAATGCCTTACAATTTGGGTAGAGTTTCATTCTAAATGTTAAAAAAGAGATGCCTTTTATAATAGAAGAAAGTCCCTTATATAGCCTTTTCAAGAAGGACATGGGAACAATCAATACATCACTTTACATTGGAGACTGTTAAGAAGACACACTGGAACTTAGGGGCACTTTACCCATTTGATTTTATCAGTGCAAGGAAATAAGTCATGCTTATTGAAAGTTTGTAACTTTCAATGTCCACCTGCCGATCTGATCTTATCTTCATCATTCCTCCTTATCTGATTATGTGAATTGAGTCCTAGATTTAGTTTACTGTTCTGCTCCTTCTCTGCTTCTACTAGTCTTGGCTTTGAAATCTGTGAATGTATTCTAGTCTGTATGTCTATATGTTTAAAGGATCAATGGCTAATTCACTATGTTGAATTTGACATTTTTAGGCACGTCATTCCTTTGTCTTCTTTCAGCTTTTCTGTTTGGCACTTTTCCAGATTGAACTTGCCTTTTTGGGCCTTAAGAAATGACCCGTTTTGAGTTAGGAAGAGCTTCCCGCAAGGGTATCTACCCTTCGAGCAGTCTTTGAATGGCCATCAGGCTTCTTTGAGAAACTCTTTGAACTTTGGCGATGAACCAACTATTGAACCATTCCATTGAACCACATGTTTGAACCAAGACTTTGAACCATGTGTTCGAACTAACCGTTGAACCAAGGCTTTGAACCTTTTCATTGAACCAAGACGTTGAACCAAATTTTGGTTCAACGGTTCAAACAAAGCCTTGAACCGACTGACGAACCATTTGATTGAACCAAAGAATGAATCAAAGTGCTGAAACTGAGTGGATGAACCAAATGTTGAAACAAAGCGCTGAACCACTTGATTGAACCTGCCTTTGAACCATCTGACATTGAACCAAAAGTTGAACCAAATGTTGAACCTACTGTTGATGCTTGCCGATGGAAATTTTTGTTTGAACCAAGGTGATGAACCAATTCTAAAAATGACCAATTGTTAGAAACTGATTCTTTTGATTGAACACACCTGTAGAAGTCGTGAAGCCCGTTGAACTTGTAGAAATGAGCCTGTTTGCAGTCTGTAGATTTTTGAAAAGCTTGAAAAATGAGGAATTTGAATGCCCAAGACAAAATTTGGAAAGGGAAAAGATAATTTTGGTCTGTAGGACCAAAATAATTCAAATGTTGTCCCAAAAATAGCTGATGTTTTTGGGGGACAACACTTGGCATAGAATATATTGAGATATTTGATCCTGTAGCCAAGATGATGTCTATAAGACTCATTTTAGCCATCACAGCCATAGATCAGTGGGATGTTCACCAAATAGATGTAAAGAGTGAGTTTCTACATGGTGACCTCAAAGAAGAGATATATATGGAATAACCATAAGGGTTTATGGAAGATACCTCCTTAGTTTTCAGACTTAGGAAATCTATATACAAACTCAAATAGGCTCTTAGGGCATGGTATGCCAAGATGGAATCCTTTCTCCTCATAGTTGGGTTCACCAAATGCTAGTTAGATCTGAATGTCTACATCTTCTAGCAAGATGATTCTCTATTGATCGTATTTATTTATGTGGATGACTTACTGATTATAAGGAGCTCACAATCATCCATCTCAATAGTGAAAACTATACTTTTGGATAGAGTTTTAATGACATACATGGGATTACTACACTACTTTCTCGAGATTGAAATCATTCAAATAGATTCTAGGAAAACTTTATCACATTCCAAATATTCTCTTGATTTACTTATGATGTTTAACATGGCTGATTATAAGTTAGCTCCTACTCCCTTCTTGTCTAGTGTGAAGTTTGAGGCTGATTGTCCTACACCACTCGTTAATGAAACACTGCATCAACAACTCATGAGAAGTCTTATCTATCTCAAACACACTAGACCTAACATATCCTATGAAGATGGTTTAGTCTCACAGTTTATGCAGGAGCCACATGAGTTACATTGGAAAGCAATAAATAAGATTCTTCACTACATTAAGGGTTCACACAACTATGGGATACACTATAGAGTAGGAACATAGGTTGTTTTGATTAGATACACAAATTTAGATTGGGCTAGAGATATTCGTAGTAAAAAATCCACTTCAGGATACAATTTCTCACTTGGTTTGAGTCTAATCAGTTGGTCAAGTAAGAAGTAGCATAAAATTTATTTATCATCCATAGAGGTAGAATATAGAGGGGCTGTCAATGCCACCACTAAAGCAATCTACATTCAAGGGATTCTCACAGAGTTTGGTGTCCTCTTTCATAAGCCAATAATAATCTATTGTGACAACCAAAGCATGATCTAGATTTATATGAATCTAGTTCTCCATCAAAGGACCAAACACATAAATATTCATGTGCATTTCATCAAGGAGATTATTAATGAGAAAGTCATTGTTCTTCGATACTATCCAACATTGGAGTAGATTGTTGATATTTTGACCAAGCCCTTCAAAAAGAGTAAATTTGTTCATCTGTAAGCTCTCATTAGGGTTAGGGTTACTCCACCTTCTTCCTCTTATGGACGTTCATCACTATGTACTTGGGTACCTCATTAGGGTTTCAATGTTGGGACCCAATTCTCATCTTAGCTAAGCTATGCTTAAGGGGCCACTAGGTTTTGCCTACACCCTTGTGCACACACTTTCACACACATATGGTATAAATACATAATTCTAAGGCTCTCCTTGGAGGATTGGATATGTAGTTACTACCCATTGATAGAGGGTTTTTGGGGACGCTCGACACCATGAGCCACTAACCCATTTTTAGCAAACTTGTTCCAAGGGCGATGAGGGTAAAGAGCTATGGTTTTCATTAATTAGTGAAGAGTAACAACCTATATCCCATATTTGAATACATTAGTATAAATATGAAAAAAAACTAGAATAATGAAGTTGGTCATATCCAAATCCAATCATTATTCCATACTAGACACCTACATCATAATCAAATAGTAGCATTGATGTTAGTGTCTAGATTTGATGGTAGTGTATGTGGCTATATAAGTAAAAATTTATAGAATCAAATAACTAATCCTTCATACTTTACACCAAATTCCATTCCAAATCTAAATGTTTATAGTAAACCAACTAACTACCATTGTTTTATTTACCTTCTTAGGCCTCTATTCACTATGGCTCTTTCTCTTTATGACAGGATTGGCAATTTTTGAAGTAGATCACCAATAATTCCTATAGAAACTTGTTACTTGACTTCTTATGACATTTGAAACAAATGAGGTTTCTCATAATGTACATACCTTGAGATATATGATGATTCCTTGAAGTTTCATGAATTTCTTCATGCACCTAATCATCTAGTCTCCTATTGAGGGTATTACAAAACTTTACAATATGACCAAAACCTTGACACTTGTAACAAATGATGTCATTATTCCCTTGTGAACTTTTTGACTGTCTTCAGAAATGATGCTATTTATGGTTGTCATTGTCTCGCTCATAATTGCATGTAAACTCATTCTTTGACGATATTTTACACTCTTTATCCCTATGACCAAATTAATTACAAGTTAATAGTAACCATTAAACATTGCATACCTCAATATTTTGTTGTCTAATCTGATTTGTCCTCATTCTACCAACACCTTCTTTCCTTGACTAATGATTGATCTTCAAGGTGTTATTGTCTTCGTTCATATCATCCTTTATATTGTCTTGATTTACATGTTCTTGTTCTTCTTTGTATCTAAGACCATATCTATCACAAGCATGTTTTTGATTACTCATAATATTATCAAGATCATTTGAGCTCTTTTCAAAATTCATAAATGACTTCACCTATCTTGAAGTCTTCTATGATTTAGCTTTCAATGACTCATTTTTAATCACATAACTTGATCACTCATCTTCTTTAGCTTTTAGGATTGTAGATAGTATTTCCAATTAATAACTGAAATACTTGACTATATCTTCGTGCTCCTTGGTGTCTTTAATTAGTCTTACCTCAAACACACTAAATTGCTCTTCATAGTCCTTGATTTGTGACATCACATTATTTTTCTTTTTCTTCTCAATCTTTAGATCTTCAAGAGCACTCCTCAATTTAGTCTCTCAATCATCCTTATCTTTTTCATCATATGTATCTCTGCTCATAGCTTGACTTATTTTTATTTTCAAAGACTCTATCTCTATTTGACACATGATACATTCCTCATTCTTACTCTTTACTTCTTCATCAAGAGTAAAACCCTGAGTTTCAAGTTCTTGTGTGATCTCATCATGCTTCTCAACTTCATTACTGAACCTTCCTTCAAATAGTCCAATTTGTTCCTCATAGGATTTGATCAAGACATTTTTTTTGTTCTTCTTTTGTTGCAACTTCATTTCTTCCACAGTGTCAAGATATTGTCTTCAAGAGTGACTTTCTCATCTTCTTCCTCTAAGTTGTCTCTACCAAAGAAATTTCTACTTAAGGAACATTCACCTTCATCATCATTGAAAGTCATGAAAAATGTCTCTTTGTCCTCATTATGCAAAGAATCATCACTATCAGATGTGGTCACTTCTTCTTCTGTAGATGAGTTACTATCTTCTTCATGGTAAAGGCTCTTACTTTTTTTGTATGATTCTTTCTTTCCATTTTTCTTATTGAATAACTTTCTTTACTTGCTAGGACCCTCAGATTTATTGTGTTCAACGTCATGTGATTCCTTAGAAGCTTATTTGTGTTCAGGCTTATCTCTATGAGGACATCTAGCTGCAAAGTGACCAACTTTACCACATGAAAAACATTTGAAATGAAGTCTTCCTTCATACTTACCTAATCCTACATTCAGTTTTCTTGCAATCAAAGCTTCAAGTTGATCTTCATTAAGATGAAAATCTTCAAGACTTAACTTGATCTTCTTGGATTTTGTCTCCTTGATCACCTTGAAGGCAACTTCTTTCTTAGGAGGTCTATCCTCATCAAGTATCATATCATAGGAAATAATAATCCCATGTGGTTCATACATATTCATCTAAGTGAGATCATGAATTTCTTCTACAGTAGAAACCTTTAAATCAAACTTGAGTGTAATGGTCCTCAATACCTTCTAAACTATAGTAGCTTCTTCGATCATCTATCCAAGACATATGATCATGTTTACTACCTCTCCAACATTTATAAGATAGGATGCCATAGTGACTTCTTCCTTCATCTTTAGACTCTCAAATTGCTTTTCGTAGTTTTACAACTTGGCCAATTTTACATTTGAGTCTCCTTAATAGATAGTCTGTAATTTTACCCAAATTTTCTTAGCAAACTTGCAATGGATCACTTTTTTGAACTCAAACTATAATAGACCAAATATGATAGCATTCATAGCTTTTGAGCTATTCTCACTCAACTTCTTATTTGCAACACTAGCTGGAAGAATAGCTAGTGTAGTATATCCATCTATGATAGATTGACAAATATCAAACCCTAGAGACATGATGTATGTCCTCATCTTTTCACTCTAGAAAGCATAGTTTGACCCATTGAATAATGGTGCTTGATCTATAGATAATTCCTACATCTATTTTGTAACTTGGATCACCTTCAAGTGGTTAAAATTGTAATGAAGGCCTTGCTCTAATACCAATTGTTGGAGGTACAATCACTGGGGGGTAAATTAGTGAAGGTAGATATTTAATTTTAATTCCAAATATTTTAGACTATTAATCAATTAGCATATATCAACTTGATCAAAAAATATTAACAAGAAAGCTCATTCATTTAATGCACACACAAGATCAAACACGCAACACATAGTTCCTATGGGAAACCCTCATGGGGAATAAAACCCACTCTCAAGCCTGAAAACACATGGACTACTTATCCTATAAGATATTACAAACAAGATACCCCTTTATTGAAACACCCACTTCACAAGGAGCACCCACCCCTAAGTATGAACAAACACCCACTTGGTCTAGATGTTGAGCACCCACACAACACTTATGAAATCAACATCTCTTTAATTATGATTGAATATCAATATGATGGAATCACAATATATAACAACTCTCTTTAATCCTCAACACTCTCTCAACCCTACTTCACACATGCAAACAAAGTACCCTTTTGTATCTCTCTAAGCTTCTTTATTCATCCTCAACCACAAACCTGCATCAACTCTATAATCACAATAGATACATGACCAAAAGGTCATCCACATAGTCCTCTCTATGAACTACCTCTTAACTCATCCACACAACATACACCTTCTCTTTGCTCAGATCATACAAGTCTCTATCCATCTCTCAACATATATTCCTCAAGTCTACACAAGTCTATTTAACAATCCTAGAAACCATCACATTTGGTTTCACATTTTATAGATTGTTCATGATTATTAAGATCAAAACCTTCTTTATTAGACACAACACATGCCTTTACCCTTAAGGGATATAACATGGGTCATATTTAAGCACAACCCTATTTCAAATAGGCCTAAGTCACATTTTAGGTCCTATGAAGACCCATTCACCTCTTTGACACTTTTACAAGAAAACTAAGAACACAAGAACACTTTCAAATACATGGACCCATGCCACACAATCTATAGGTCCTCCTTAAGTGATAACAATAATCACAACACCCTTCTGCTAAATCTCAATTCACTCAAACAAAATTTTATGCATAGAGTCACCATGAACGAACACACAATCACCTTCTAGACCTTTGATCATATTGAATATGATTGATCAAACCTTCATAATCCACATATATGGTCCTCATGAATTATAAAATATTATTTGATAGGGTTACTTGCAGAGCATGAACGAACACACAGTCAAATTTGGAGCTCAATAACTTTGACTTAACAAATATTTATACCTTTAAATGAATACTACCAAATGAACCTTGAAGTACTCTACAACTTTGATTTTAACTTCAACATCAAATTCTACATAGTTCAAAAGTTATGACTCAAAAACCAATCACTAGTCTTTCCTTCATTAAATTCAAATATTTAAATCCAAATGATCACAGTTAAACCTCGGTCACTTATAACACATCTCATTCTCTTCACTCAATTGGCACCATCAATATTCTTTGTAAGTAGCTCAAACTTTAACTCTCAGTTCTCCACTATCCAAATGTTAAATCTTTAACATGTTGACCTCATCTCATGATTTCTGGCAATCTTGACCACATATGCATGATTGATCTCTGTTGAGTAGCCTGATCTTTATCTTGTAGTGCTCACCATTATATCTTGATTAGAACTCTTGAAATTATGATACTTGGCACCCTACATGCCTTTTAATCACTTTACTATAATTACCTTGTGCTTGTGACATTTGGTAGTCTCATGTGCATTATTCACTCTTTGACTTGTCTTGCACTATTGATCTTGGTTAGTACAAACTTCCACTCACTGTTGATCTTATATCAAACTAGTGATATTGTGACACTTACCACCCATGCATGCAACCTTTGACATGTTGACTTCATATGCACCATTGATCTCAATATTTATGATTAAGTACTCATCATTTCATCTTTGAGACCAATGACCTCAGTCTTTGATGTGGTTAAACTTGACGGTCTCTAGTCCATTACAGTCTACTATAGTAACTTTGAAGCTTTATAACTTGAGCTAGATAACACTTCAAGACTCTAAATTTTCAAGGTAGCTTCTTAGCACTATAGACAACATCTCCATGTAATCCTTTGACCAATATTGACTTCATGCATATTTGAAATAAATGCTCAAAATTACTAGATCTTTCATTATGTGCAATGACGATTTGGCTTATTTTAAGCTAGAAGATGCATTTTCCTCATTCCCAATGATCAGAAGATATACCAAAATTCCTCCAAGACATTTATAGATGCCCCAAAACCTCTTTTTTATCCTTATAGACTTGTACATGTGCCATATCTCTTCAAGCTCTCAATCTGATCGCTTTGTCATTTATGCATTAGTACCACATGCTCTCTTTGACATCAATGACAACTTAAGACACCAATAACCATGTCCAACAAAATTTGGGGCATATTTATGAATCGTCACTCATATTTTGATTGAATTCATGCCAAAGTGGTTTAAATGTGGAAATGTAGGTTGTATTGGTGATACACACACACCCAACCACCCATTTATGCCAATTTTACTTGTGATTAGGTCACTTATATGCCAAAAGTGACACAAAAACACCATATTCATTTACGACCAAGGTAAATGCAAACAATTTTTTGCACATTTGTTCATGATATCCCCATTTATATTCTAATTCAAGAAAAAAATATTTGATTGTGGCATTGTAAGTCATATTATGACCCTTACACATCTAACTACCAATTTATGTTGATTTTACTTGTGATTAGTTCCTTATAGGCCAAAAGTGATACATCAAAACTATATCCACTTATGACTAGGGAAATATAAATAATTCTAGGCAAATATATGCATGATCACCCCAATTTGATTCAAATTAAATCCAAATTAGTGTGATTGAGGTAAATTAAGTTACATTGGTGACCCACACACACCCAACCACTCCTTTATGTTGATTTCACTTGAAATTAAGTCCCTCATATGCCAAAATCCTCACAACAATACCATATCCACTTGTGATGAGGATAAATGCATATGATTTAGGGCATGTGTGTGTGTGTGTGTGTGTGTGTGTGTGTGTGTGTGTGTGTGTGTGTGTGTGTGTGTGTGTGTGTGTGTGTGTGTGTGTGTGTGTGTGTGCGCACGCGTGCGCATGAACGTGTGTGTTTGCATGTGTGCATGTGTGTACATGTGTGCATGAGTGCGTGTGTGTGTGTGTGTGTGTGTGTGTGTGTGTGTGTGTGTGTGTGTGTGTGTGTGTGTGTGTGTGTGTGTGTGTGTGTGTGTGTGTGTGTGTGTGTGTGTGTGTGTGTGTGTGCGTGCGCGTGCGCGTGCGCGTGCGCGTGCGTGTGCGTGTGCGTGTGTGTGTGTGTGTGTGCGTGTGTGTGTGCGTGTGTGTGTGCGTGTGTGTGTGTGCGTGTGTGTGTGCGTGCGTGTGTGTGTGTGTGTGTGTGTGTTCGCATGTGCGTGTGTGTGCGTGCGTGTGTGCGTGTGCGTGTGTGTGCGTGTGTGTGTGTGTGTGTGTGTGTGTGTGTGTGTGTGTGTGTGTGTGTGTGTGTGAGAGAGAGAGAGAGAGAGAGAGAGAGAGAGAGAGAGAGAGAGAGAGAGAGAGAGAGAGAGAGAGAGAGAGAGAGAGAGAGAGAGAGAGAGAGAGAGAGAGAGAGAGAGAGAGAGAAATAATCCAAATTTACATTGAAATCAAACTAAAGTGGTATGATTGGTGCAACATGGATTACAATGGTGACCCATGCATATCTAACCACCCCTTTATATGGGTATTATAGGTCAAAAGAAACATAAAAACACTATACCAATTTAAAACCAACAAACTCCATGCATGGGCACGTTCATATATTTTCCTTGGTCACATAGGTACATTCATCCATTTTTACTTGAGATAATGTACCAACAACACTATCTCTATAACTTGTAGAAATCTCATGTTGATTGGTTTTGAGGACATTGATGGTATGATTTGTGTGCCATTCTTGGAGCTTGATTTTTTTGAACTTGACTATTCTACCTTGAACCCTCTCATTTCAATTTACCTTTCAATTTAAATCAATTGAGCCCCTCCCTTATTTATATAGAAGAAGGAAGAAGCTCTAGTATGGTTTGTGTATGGGTATGGGTACCCATCAATAATTTCCCAATCACATGGTAATTTTTCACTATCAAGTGTCATCCCTCAATCTAGGCTATCAATCATGTGTTGTCTTGTCCCTCAATTCATCAATCTATTATATATTCCCTATACAAACATAATGGAAACTTTTCACATCACTCCCTATAATGTGTGTCCCTAAATTTATTATATATATAAATATGGAAATTTATCCCCCTGCATCTCTATGTGGGGCCATCACTAGATAGATATATAGGGTTAATCATCAATTGAGTGTCCCCCATCTATTATGGGCCCACTCTCTCAACCTTAAATATAGATGATCGGTCTATATATATGGGTTCCCCATATATAGAAAGGGAGGGAATAGCCACCACCCACTAGTGTGCCCATTGTATTATATATGCCTTATCCCTATCTTATATAAATAAAAGTGAAATTGTTTGTGCATCACTTGCACATCAGTCATTGATGGCTGATGTTATATATTCAATATCAATAAATATATATCGATAGGGAACCATTATATATTTAGGGTCAATCAAACAATCAATTGGTAAACCAATTTGGGTCCCATATCTATTTTTGGGCACTCAACCACCCTATAAATATCTGGGGAGGATGAGGCCCCCTATATATAGATGAAGACTCAATGAATTTATTATATTAATCAAGGGCACCTATTTATAAATGGGCACTTTCCCACACACACACACACACACATATTGGGAGGGTGAAGGGTGCATGACTCTTATCCATATATGGGGCCCCTATTTATATATGGGGGACCTTTCTATTTCTCTATTTAGGGGACTATATATATAAATACAACATGTTTCCTCTGTATATCAATATTATATATGGCTATAATTCCCTTATATAGATAGGGGTTACTTAGAAACCCTATCTATGGGGAACTCGATGGGCTCAACCATCGCCCCTATGTAATGAATGGGAGAACACTTGAATATGACCTAAATTTGATTGAGGTGGCTTCAACACTCCATTATGTTGGATCGAATAGGCAAAGGAAGGTTTCAAACCTATAGTATTTAGGTCATGGGCCTAACAAGTTGACCAATTACTCTGATGGGATTCGTTAGATATGGATATGACCACAATGAATCAATGCCATATCCATATCCCATATCTATTTATGATAGGGCCCTATTGAGCTGATTAGTCATTGTGAATCTTATTACATGTGTAATATGATTAGATCATTTGATTGTATTAAACATGAATGACTGATATAGCAACACCACCTTTTTCTAATGAACAATGACACAATCATGACCATCCCCCATCATATAAATATAGGGTTTAATTGGCATTGATATAATATATAGTTTAAATAACACAATATATATCAGCACCCCCACTCGATGTATATATTTAGATTTAGATTTAGAGTCAGTAGAGATAGGGGCCAAGGTTTATCAATATTATTGGCTATATCTAGTTTAGTCTATCCATTGAACAATTTTATCAATGATCAATGTTATTACATTACATACATAATATGTATGGTATGACCAAAACAACCTACCATGCACGATGCCTAGCATGGCATGAATGATGTGTGTGATGCAGTCGATATCCATATCATAGACTAGATTGATATCATCTCTATACGTAACATGATGTTGATGTGATGGATAATGGAATAGATGTGGGTAACATGATGTTATGTATAATGCCTACTTATTGATATGATAGTTGGTATCAATCATTTGGCATCATTGAATGGGTTTTGTTAATTATGGGTTGTATTGGTGTGGTGGGCCTATTGAATATTCTAATGCCATAAAATAGAACTATATAGCCTAGTGTGGTAGTGCAGGTGGCCCAATAGACTAGTTTTCCCCTCCTATGTTGAATTGAATACTATGATGCCATTGGACCATCCATCTAACCAGTGAAAAACATTAACCATATCTATGGGAGAATCGGGGGACTTGGTTTGTCAATACCAACTAACCCAATATCAAGTCGCTTCCATAACAAGACATCAATGTTGGAATCGATAGGGTACCAAGGTTGTCCCAATACCCAAGCAAAACAACTAGCTACCTCTTATCTTGAGATAACAACCATGCCTCATGACTCACATAAAAATCATCTCATGTGTGTGTATCTCGTATATAGATGTGACATGATAGAGGCACACTACGTATAGTGTGGCACCATATAGATATAGAGGTCGATGTCTCATGCTGATTTCTGAGGTAGACTTTGGTAATCTCAGTTGCCCATAGTTTAAATAGGAATCAATATAGTATTTTTATGTTGCTTTTGGCCTATAATCCTCATAATCTCAAGTAAAAATGACATAAAGGGGTGGTTGGATATGTGTGCATCACCAATGCAACCCACATTGCCCTATAATATTATTGAGTTTGGATTACATGGCAATTATTAAAAGACAAATATAAGTTATTGAATACGGACTTACCTTCCATTTTGTGTATCGAAGAGTTGATGTTTGATATCACACTACATAAGATGGGTTTATGAGCTCCACATGCATGGTGAAAGGACAAGTTAAATAGGTGTTGGAATTTAAATTCTTCACTTAGAACTTGGCTCCCCAGATGTAACAAAATATGGAATGCTAGGCTTGATCTCAAGCTCACAAATTTTCTCTAGTGTTTGGTATATCAAGGCGTACCTCTTGGGGAGTGCCCCTTACAGTTGGAATTGCTTATCTCAGAGGTTTGGCCTTCTCTAGATCTGAATACTTCAAATATATCTTTTAAACATGTTTAAGAGCTCAACCTCCTTGTAAATGGATCCATAATATTTTCCAACCATTCTACCTAGAACCCTTCTCTTGGCACATGGTTTTTTTGTGGGAGAAAGCTCAGTGGTTGGCTTATATTCCTTTTATATGGATCTTATTTAGAGATATAATTTTATTTCAGCTATAGAAATCTAGGAATTCAATGATTTTTAACAATGTAGAACCATCTTCACAATTTTTAGTTAATGAGAAAAGGTGAATGTTATCTCTTCAACTATGTATATCCAAGCTCAAGTTTAAAAGGTGCCACTCTATTTTCAACACTTGCAGGAGCTACTCAACCACTAAAGAGTGTTCCTTGCACTATGACTTGCATCCCCAAAGACAATCCACCTCATGGGTCCCCTCTTATGGTGCATAGGGACTGATGTAGTTGCTTCTCCACTCCTCCACAGTTTGGGAAAGGGGGTGATAGAGTCCTCTACCACCACATGGGAACTCTGTCGTTACCCTATCATGATGAAGCTTGCCTATGCAAAGGTGGTTTAATTGGTATTTTTTTTTAGTTGCCTTCTTGTTGGGGTGACATTGTTTCTTTATGCCCCCCTAAAACTAGTTAGGATGATTGGGTGGTGCCCGATCCTCCTTCCATTGAGTGTTTCACTTGGAGCGCCCAACCTCCCAAAGATTATCCACCTCCACCTCTTTCTGGGGTTGTAATGTGTAATTGAAGATTTGTGTTTTTTATGTTTTTTTATGTAACCTTGTGATCTTTGAGTTATCATGTGTGGTTGGTAGTTTTTAATTTTGAGCCATGTCTTCTCATCGATGTCGAGTTTGAGATGTTCATATCAATGGACTATTTTATTGTTGTAACTATTTTTATTTTTTATTAATAATAAATATAATAATACACTCTGATAGTAATGTAAGTAGTGAGTAAACGTAGGGATATATGACATCACCACACTAAAATGTAATCGATCAATCGACAACAAACATGCCAACTTTATAAACTTTTCCATATATGAATGAAATACCCCTTTAAAGTATATTTAATACGATGCAAACTCTAGAAGGTATACAACTAGTAACCATTAACACATAAAACTAATCGTCATTTCATAACACATAAAATATAAAATTGTTGGTAAAAAAAAAAGAGTAAAAATCTGAAGATCGGAAGAATTGGAGCGTGATCCTTACCTTTCTTTCATTGGATGTATATATGTCATTAGCTCGATCCTCACCATTATTTTGCCTCCATAAGGTCTATTCTGGACCATGTGTATATATCACTGTATATCTACATGGTCATGCTTGTGTTCCACAAAAAATGTGTGTTGGATAAGTGAATTTAGAGAAGTCAAAGCCAAAGCCTGCAATTGTTTTGATGGCTTAAATTCTTGGAAGAGAGAATTCATATAATCAAACAAACATTGGACAGTGATAAGACATGGGAACAACTTTCATGCCATGGACCATAAATCAGACGCGAGCTTTCATTCATTTTTTGCGTCATATGTTGACATATTGCATTATTAAAAATAAAATATTCCCATGGAAAATTCCATGAAAAACATGGCCCATAAGACCAAACAAAATAAAAAAGAGCTGCTGCTTCACATCAACTGTACAATATTCATTTCGTGCACTTCACTTTAACTACAAGATTTCTCTTGTTTCTTGGTGTTACCCATTTATTAACGTCACTTGACTTGACGTGGTGAAATGGTCAAGCCGTGTGAGGGAAAAATTGATATGTCCTAAAGAAATGTTTGAATAATGATAAACCTTTTTCCTTACAATTTGTCAAGTCATGTGAAGGCCATATTTCTCTCATTTCTTGGCATTACCCATTTATTCATGTCACTTGACTTGACTTGACTTGGTGAGATTGATATGTTGTCAAGTCGTGTGAAGGTAATATTTGGTGAGATTGATATGTTGTCAAAGAAATGTTGGCACGATGATGACTTTGTCCATGTGAATATTAGACAATCTAATGATTTCTTTTTACTTCAATAGGTAAGCATACTTGTTAAAAATATGCATATTCTTTAAGTGTTAGCTTAATACTTCCAATAAGATAATATTAGGAATTGATATAAAGATAAAAGTTACATTATAAAGGGTGTAATTTTATGTTTTTAGTAAAGTGGGATTTTGTCAAGTGAAAGAATGTAAATTGGTAAGTGTATTTCATTTAAATTTTTTCAATGTTGACCTCATCTCACTTTTTGTGTATGAAACATTAATATAATATTTTTAATGCAAGTGGTGATAAAAAAATGAGGTGTTATGTTCTTTCATACAACATGTGAACTAATAACCTTCTTCAAACAAAATACATAGAAAACTGGATGGATCTTGGAGGAGGGAAATTTTAACTTATACGCTACGAGACCAATATTGGAACACTTTATAAAGACCATAAAACTTTGATGGAAGTTTTTGATGACCCTTCAACGTCAAACAACACTAGTTATAAGGTTGGAGATGGAGAAAATCCATGTCACCAACATCAAAATCTCATTCTAAGTGGTGTTGATCGGCATGTTGCTTCAGTGGTTCTATGCTAGATGGAGTTTATCTTTGAGAGTTTGAAGCATAATTGCATATGTGTGGAGTGTGGAATCAACTCCATGTACCTTGGGGATACATAGAAAGTATGTTTGAAGAGAAAGTGGTGGCTGACCATAAACAACCTCATTTGGTGTCATCTTGGTGGCAGTGTGGTATGTAGTGTTGTAGAACTATTCAACAAGTGGTAACCATTTGACCCATTGAGTCTGTTAATTTGAGGGTAAACAACAGAGATAGGTCTCCAAGCATTTGTTGACAATTTATGTTTGACATGGTTAAGTTTACAGATGGTAGGAAAAACACATTATAAGTTGGGTGCCATAGATGTGGAAAGATTCCTTCCATAAGTGACTTGTAAAATTGGAATCATGGTCACATGCAATTGAGGCAGGTAGCCCATGGAGTTGGTAGATCTAATCTTGAAAGGTTTGAGCAATAGTGGAGGCAGTAAAAGGATGGTTAAGGGTGAAAAAATGGGCATACTTGGAGAGCCAATCCACCACCATGAGAATCATTGATTTTCTACTTGACTTGGGTAGTCCCTCAACAAAGTTCATGGAAATAGTTGACCATACCATGGTAGGGATAGGCAAGGGTTGGACCATTCTTAGGGTGGTGACAATTTCATCTTTGTTGCATTGGCACATTTCACATTCTACCACAAATGTTTGATGTCATGTTTAGTGCTTTCCCAAAAAAAAATTAGCGATCTTTTCGTAGGTTTTTAAAAAACCTTGAGTGGCTTGCTGATGGAGAGGTATGTAGTTTGAATAGAATTGTCTGTCTCAGTGTTGATTGGGATGCCTATACCCAATATAAATTGTGCCTTTTATAGTGACCATCCAAAGAGTAATTTTGTCAAGAGACAAGATTAACGGTCACTTATTAAATGAGTTGCTAAATTTGGGTGTCATGGGACCATTCTTATTATGACTAATATACCCAATCTGGCATGGGAAAGGATAACACATACAACAGAAGGTTGTTTTTTCATACTTGTAAGATAACACATGTGTGACAACATTGTCTTTACCCTTGTTGTATGTAATCTCATAGTCATAGCCCATTAAATTGGTTACCCATTTTTATTGCTTGGGTGAAGAGAATCTTTGCTAAGAAGTACTTGAGGCTATGGTGATTATTTTTTATGTAGAAGTGCCTCATGACTAGATATGGGTGTCACTTGTCGATGGCATGGAGTATAACTAGCATCTCTTTCTCATATGTGGAATGAGCAAAGTTTTTCCATGTAAATCCCTTGCTAGTGAATACGAGGGGTTGACCATCCTACATTAGAATGGCTCCAATGCCACTTCTAGAGCCATCAATTTTGATGATAAATGGTTTAGAGAAGTCGGGCATATCTAGAACAGGTGTAGTGCAAATTGCATGCTTGAGCAGTTTGAAGGCTTGTTTCCTACATCAAACCTTTGAAAGGCATATTTTTTAACATTGTCATTAATGGAGTGATAATTATTCCACTGTCATAAAAAAAATTCTATAATACATAGTAAGGCCCAAAAATTTGTGAAGGCTCTTGAGTTTTTTGAGTACAAACCATTTTTTCATAGCATCAATGTTCTTAGGATCCACTTTGACACTTTGACAAAACTGGTATTAAGTTCCTAGTGGTGAGCATTAATCTTATTTTCCAGTTCTTCCACATCCTAGAATGCTTTTGCATGCTACACTTTATCCTTTATTATTATAGCATTCTTGACAAGTTGTCAGCATTGGTGTTTCTCTGATTGAAGCCTATCTTCCAAAACTTTGGTGGGCCACACAAATTTTACACAAAAACCATCGATGATGGGAACTGTGGCACCCACTCAGGCCAAACATCTCTTATAGACATCAATCGAATCAATAAATTACTCCATGGCCCGAGTCTACTCCATGATGGGGATTCTCTTGGTCTTTGTATTTTTTTAATAAAAGATCTACTAGGGTCTCCAAATTATCAATAGCTTCACTCGTAAGAGGAATACCATAGGTAAGTGCCAGTTCATTTTGTAAAATTATCTTACAATGTTTTATAGCCCTCACTCGAGACACTATTGTTGCTTCCTTCTAGCTCTTGAGCTCTTCTAATTCATGTTCAAGTCTCAACATTGCATTGCATCCTTGTCAATACATAAAAATGAATTCACAGTGCTTTTGCTATAGTGACCTCAAGAGGAAGTTTAATGAGGGTTGTACCTACTTGAGCTAGTGAACACTGTTAGAGATGCACCCAAAATACTTTAGGAAGATCACCCCCATTCGGCATCAAATTTATGGTAGCTAATAGAATCTCAAAGTGGTGTTCCTCGTTATAAAAATCCATGTAAAAGTAGAGTTTGCTTTGAGTTTGGTTAGAGGATTCTTCCCTGGGGAAATATTCCCACATATGACATTTTTCCTTAGGTACATTTTGTTAGAGATAACCATGAATGGGGAGGTTATTGATCTTATTTTCTTATTGATGTTCAAATTCCACAACATGCCCTTTTTCCTTGTTATGACCATGTTCGATTATTTCAACTTCTAGATCAGTTTGTTATTGGCCAATTGGGATATCATCTTGGTCATCAGTGCCTAGGGTTGCACCTCTATGTCCCCCCTCTTCACCAGTGGGACTCTCAATGTACACTTGTGTATCATTAAGGGTAGGCTATTCTTGATGCTCTGAGGATTCCTTCTCTGACTCAAGGGTGGATTCCTTTTGGACCTTTTGGGTAGGTTCCCTATCTTGCAATGCCTCAAGATTTGTTGCCCTTTGTTGAGATGCCCTAATATTTGATACAAAATACTCTTGTCTTGAAGGAAAAACTATCTATTGGGTGGTATTGGGGCTCTCTTGTTCATGTACTACAGACATCCCTTGGTCTCTTGGTGGTGATGGGGAAATACTTTACCACTTAGGTTTCTCCTCTTATGCACTCCGAGTGACATCATGCCTTGGCCTTTTCTCTTTTCTTCACTTCTTTCAAATATTGTTTCTGGTGGAAGGGGAAGGGTTTCTCTAGTGGCCTCGTGGATTCCTGAAGCCTTTTTCTTGACATTTAACATGTAATACAACACATGAATGTGCTTCCCCATGAGAATATTGTGTGTGTTGATATCGGTTTTATCCGATTCATTATTTTCCCTATAGTCCTTCTTTTATGGGTAGACATATAATTATCAAAGAGTATGAGTCTCATCATCAAAATTTTCAACATCAATGTGCACCTTGTGCCTATCAAGAATGTGATTTGTAGAATTCTTGAATACTTGGAAATGAAAGCATAAGGTAACTTGAGCCACCCTAACAAGTTATCCATGGGTTCCATCCAAATATGAGTGAGGGGATAATGCTGCATAATAACAAATTGAGCTTGAGTCCCCATCTGCTTAGGACACTCTTTGGGGATGCACCATTCATTTCCAAAGGCTTCCTTCATCCCTTCAAGCAATCATTTCATTTTTAGCTCATGGGAGGGGGTGATGGAACTTGGGTAGGTGAACCATTTGAACCATTTTATGGGGGACTTAATCTCTAATAGGTAAACCCAGTTCAATTCTTTATTGGCGTACTTTGGAACACCAAACTCATTAAACACTAGTAAAAGTAGTATTACACCCTAAAGAAACTTAAGATTGGGCAAGTGATGGGCCTTCTCAACATCTGATTCAATGCTTTCATTAAAGTACTAGGAGTAATTATACTTTTTCTCCTAGCCCATCTATCTTGCCACATATAGGTGCACCATATGAACCTCTTTCCATCTGTCCACACCCTCAAGCTTAGTCATAGCCAAAGATACAACTACCCAAATGGTGAGATCTTGAAAGCTATAAATATACAAGGCATGGCACTCCTTTTTGTATTTTAATGCCACCACCATCTTTCCAATTTCCTCTTGGTCCTCCAGATCCACATTAAAGTGAATTCCCAAAAATTGTAACCCTATTACCTTGTTGATCCATTAGGCAGTGATTCACACCCTGCACCCTGCAAAGTAAAAATAGTCCTCATAGATAAGTGAGACCAAAAATCTCACCACTTCCACGTGCTTCCCAAAATAGGGCAAATGGTAAAGCTAGAACACTTTAGCATCAGTTAGCATATTGAATACCGTGAGTTCATAAGTGACCTCTTTCCTAATGTTCTAGTGCTCAACAGTCACGTTGCAAGTCTCCCTCATTTGTAGGTTAACAGTGATTGTAGTCAAACACTTGATAAGGGGAAACCTTAGACTCATAATTATCAGTGTGCACAACCGAATTAGGGTATTGCATTTCTTAAATTAAAATAAGGGGTGGATGTGGTGTTGTAGCCTTCTTTTTACTCATGCACACCATCATTGGTTCCTTCCCGATGTATGTCTCTTCTACTCATTGTGCTAGGATTTCTTCTTGTGAACTGTATTGAATAGAAACTTCTTTCTAGATAAAAATAGGATGTTCTCTTGCACCATCATACTCTTCCTCTTCATGAATTACTTCCACTTTTCAAACCCTTGTCTCCAATGTGAAAGAAAGTGTGTTTCATCCAACTGTAATAAAACTTCTAGGTGCACATTTAGAGATTCTTCATCATCTAATCTTCCAATGTGCACTTGATCCAAAACTTGAAAGTCTTGGGAGAAGAATATTTCAAGAACACACAAATAATAGTGCTATCTCTGAGAAGAGATGTTTTATTGCTCAAAATTATAGATACAACATATGCATATCTCTGGGAAGAGATGTGTGTCTTTCTTTTCAAGCTACATATCTATTTATACTTATTTTTGAAGGCAGGAGGAGGATGTGAAAGGTCACCAATCTCAAGGGAGATGAAATGGTTTGACTTCCATGAATTACAATAATACAGAATTCAAGAAATTAATATTTTAGAAACTTACTATTTTTAGACTGCACCACTACCAAAATTGAAATTTGGGGTACTTTCATTTGGTTTTCAAGGGTCAAAACCCACTGAATAAAGCTCGGTGCCATCTCATGGCATTTATCTTATTCTTAGCTTTCCAACTATTCAAATGGGGAGTCAAATGGAGCTGTGGTGCTAAAGTTATGGCTCCCAGAAGTTCTACCACCAATTGGGGTAGGACTGTCATCCGAATTGTCACCTGAAGTGTCACCTGGATCATTCCCTGAAGTGTTGTCTAGATCAGCACAATATATAAAGAGGGAATAAGGAACTCCACTGGTATAACTGCGTCAGTGCCGAAGTCAAGATTAAAAGGTGTGCTCTTGTTCAATCTTTTATATGTGGTTTGATACACCCATAAGGCTATACAAACTTGATTATCCCATTTATTGTGACCAATATTGCAAATCTTTGTCAATGTATGACCCTCATGACGAAGCTCACCTATGTAAGGGTGGTCGAATTGGTCGCTTTGTTTAGCCTCTTTCTTGTTGGGGCATCATTGTTCCTTTATGCCCCTGAAATTAGTTAAGATGATTGGGTGGTGCCCAATCCTCCTTCCGTTGAACATTTCATATGGAGCACCCAACCTCCCAAAGATTATCCACCTCGACCTCCTTTTGGGGTTGCAGAACGTAACTGAAAATTTATGTTTTTTATGTAACCTTGTGATCTCTAGATTGTCATGTGTGATTAACAGTTTTTATTTTATTTTGAGACATGTCTTCTCATCGACAAAAAATTTGAAATGTTCATAATAACAAGTGGATTTATTATTATAACTATTTTGTATTTTAATTATTTTTTATTAATAGTAAATATAATGATATGTTTTAATAGTAATGTTAATAATGAGTAAACATGCAGACATTTAATGTCACCACACTAAAATGTGATCGAACAATCGACAACAAACATGCCAATTTTATAAACTTTTCTGAATGAAGTACCCTTTCAAAGTATATTTAATATTGTCCAAACTCTAGAAGGTATACAACTAATAACCATTTAGTGATCATAAAGTTAATCGTCATTTCATGACACTTATATAAAATATAAAATTCTTGGTAAAGAAAGAACACGAGTAAAATTCCAAGGATCAGAGGAATCAGAAGGTGATCCATACCATTCATTCATTGGATGTATATATGTCATTAACTTGATCCTCACCATTATTTTTCCTCCACGAGGTCTATTCTAGACCATGCGTATATATCACTATATATCTACATGGTCATGCTTGTGTTCCACAAAAAATGTGTGTTGGACAAGTAAATTTAGAGCAGTCAAAGCCAAAGCCTGAATCATATGTCGACACATCTTTTATTTTTTGCATCATATGTTTACATGTCAACATCATTCATTTTTTGAATTATTAAAAATAAAAGATTCGAAAGAAAAATTCCATGAAAAACAAGGCTCATAAGACCCAAAAAAAAAGAAAAAAGAGCAGAATTAAACCTTTCTGCTTCCCATGGAAAATTGATTTCGTGCACTTCACGTCACTTGATAAACCTTTCTGCTTACAAATTGTCAAGTCGTGTGAAGGCAATATTTATTTTGTTTCTTGACATTACCCATTTATTCATGCCAAAGAAATGTTCGCATAATGATTTCAATTTACATCTCTGGGTAAACATATTAGGAGTTGTTAGGTATATGTTAATTCTTTAAGTGATAGCTTAATACTTTCAATAAGATAATATTAGGAGTTGTTACAAAGATAAAAGTTACATCACAAAGGGTGTAATTTTATGTTTTTAGTAAAGTGGGATTTTGTTAAGTCAAAGAATGTAAAATGGTAAGTATATTTCATTTAAAATTTATGATTGTTGACTTCGTCTCACTTTTTGTATACAAAATATTAAGAAACATTAATTTAATATTTTTAATGCAAGTGACAATGAAAAATGAGGTGTTGTATTCCTTCATACAACATGTAAACCAATAACCTTCTTCAAACATGACATATAAAACTGGATGGATCTTGAAGGAGGAAGGAAACATTAATTTATATGCTACGAGACCAATCTTCGAAAACACTTTATAAAAACCATAAAACTTTGGTGGAAGTTTCCAATGACCCTTCAATGTCAAAAGAGGATTGGTTATAAGGTTGGAGCTGGAAAAAAACCATGTCACCAACATCAAAATCAGTTTCTAAATGGTGTTGATCAACTTGTTGATTTAGTGGTTCTATGTTAGATGGAGGTTATCTTTGAGAGTTTGATGGATAATTGCAAGTGTGGAGTGTGACATCAACTCCATGTACCTTGGAGCTACATAGAAAGTATGTTTGAAGAGAAGATGGTGGCTAATCATAAACAACCCCATATGGGGTCATCTTGGTGGCAATGTGGTATTAGTGTTGTACCACCATTCAACAAGTGGTAACCATTTGACCCAGTGAGTCTATTGATTTGACGCTAAACAATGTTGATAGGTCTCCAAGCATTTGTTGACAATTTATATTTGGCATAGTTTAGTTTGTAGATGGTAGGCAAAACTCATTATAAGTTGGGTGCCATAGACGTGGGAAGATTCCTTCCATAAGTGACTAGTAAAATTAGAATCACGGTCACACACAATTGAGGCAGGTATCCCATGGAGGTGGTAGATCTAATCTTGAAAGGTTTGAGTAGCAATGGAGGCAGTAAAAAGTTGGTTGAGGGTGAAAAAATGGGCATACTTGGAGAGCCAATCCACCACCATGAGAATCATTGATTTCCTACTTGACTTGGGTAGTCCCTCAACAAAGTTCATGGAAATATTTGACCATACCCTGGTAGGGATAGGCAAGGGTTGGACCATTCCTGGGGTGGTGACAATTTCCTCTTTGCTGCATTGGCACATTTCACATTTTACCACAAATGTTTGATGTCATGTTTAGTGCCTTCCTAGAAAAAAATTCAACAATTCTTTCGTAGGTTTTAAAAAAACCTTAAGTGGCTTGCTGATGGAGAGATATGTAGTGTGAGTAGAATCATTTATCTTAGTGTCGATTGGGGTGTTAGTACCAAATATGCTTTGTGTCTTATATAGTGACCATCTAAAGAGTAATTTTGTTGAGAGGAAAGGTTAGTGGTCACTTATTGAGTGAGTTGCTAAATTTGGGTGTCATGGGACCATTCTTATTATGATTGATGCACCCAATTTGGCATGGGAAAAGACAACACACACAATACAAGGTTGTATGTTATTCATACTTGTAAGACAATGCATTTGTGACAACATTGTCTTTACCCTTGTTTTAGGTAATCTCATAGTCATAGCCGATTAATTTGGTTACCCATTTTTATTACTCAGGTGAAGAGACTCTTTGCTTTAAGAAGGACTTGAGGCTATGGTGATTATTTTTGATGTAGAAGTGCATCCTGACTAGTTATGGGCACCACTTGTTGATGGCATAACTAGCATCTCTTTCTCATATGTGGAATGAACAAACTTTTTCCATGTAAGTCCCTTGGTGGTGAATGCGAGAGGCTAACTATCCTACATTAGAATGGCTCCAATGCCACTTCTGGAGGCATCAATTTCAATGATAAATGATTTAGATAAGTTGAGCATATCGAAAACAAGTGTAGTGCACATTGCATGTTTGATTAGTCTAAAGGCTTGTTTCCTACATCAAACCACTGATAGACATATTTTTTAACATTATCATTAATGGAGCGAGAATTATTCCATAGTCATATATTTTTGTCTATAACACTTAGTAAGGCCCAAAAAGCTTTGAAGGCTCTTGAGTGATTTGAGTTCAAACCAATTTTTCATAGTGTCAATGTTTTTAGGATCCACTTTGACACCTTCCTAAGAGATGATGTGTCCAAGATACTCAATTTCCTTTTGTCCAAAACCACGCTTGGACCATTTGGAACATAAGTGGTTATTATAAAGGACTCAAAAAGTATGGTCCAAATGTATCAGATTCTCATCGATTTATAGCTATAGACATGAATGTCATCAAAGAAAACTAGTATGAAATTACATGTAAGTGGTCAAAAGATCTTGTTCATTAAGCCTTGAAAAGTTGATGGAGCATTAGTGAGGCCAAAGGGCATGACGATAAACTCATAATGGCTAGCATGAGTTCAAAAAACTATCTTCATAATATCACATTCCTTGATGCATATCTGATGATACCTTGATCATAATTTGATCTTCATGTAATTTGTCAAGTCGCTCATCAATCACCAGAATAACAAACTTGTCCTTGATATTGATTTTGTTGAGAGTGTAGACATTGAGATCTTTTCCTTTAGTTTAGCACGACTTATCCTAGTCGCATGCCTAAGAGAATAAGTAGTCCAATAAGCTAGCATGGTGGAATATCATGTGAGAAATGACCTCGAGAGCAAGTTTAATGGGGGTCACACCTGCTTGAGCTAGTGAACACTATCAGGGATCCACCTAAAATACTTCAAGAATATCATCCCATTCGACATCAAATTTTAGTTAGTTAATGGAAGCTCAAAGTGACGATCCTCATTATAAACATCCATGTAGAAGGAGAGTTTGCTTTGAGTCTGAGTAGAGGATTCTTCCTTGGGTAAATGTTCCCACATATATAGTTCCTCTTCAAGGATGTGTTTTTGGATATAACCATGAATAAGGAGGTTATCGCTCTTGTTTTCTTATTGATGTTCAAATTCCAGAACATACCCTTTTCTCTTGTTAGGATCACATTCAATTATTTCAACTTTCAAATCAAATTTTTATTGGCCACTTGGGATAACATCTTGGTCACCAGTGCCTAGGGTTGCACCTCTATTTCCCCCTCTTCACCAATGGGATTCTCAATGTTCACTTGTGTATCATTATGGGTAGGTTATTCTTGATGCTATGTGGATTCCTTCTTCGACTCAGGGGTGGCTTCCTTTTGGACCTTTTGGGTAGGTTCCCTCTCTTAAAATGCCTCAAGCATCACCACCCTTTGTTCAAATACCCTAATATTTGACACAAAATGCTCTTATGCCGAAGGAACAACTATCTATTGGGTGGTATTGGGGCCCTCTTATTCCTATACTATGAGCATCCCTTGGTCTATTAATGGTGATGGGGTAGTACTTTACCTCTTTGGTTGATCTTCTTATGCAATCCTAGTGGCATCATGCCTTGGCCTCTTCTCTTTTCTTCACTGCCTTATTTCATCTATTGTTTCTGGTGGAAAGGGAATGGTTTCTCTAGTGGCCACATGGCTTCCTAAAGCCTTCTTCTTGGTATTTAGCATGTAATACAACACATGAATGTGGTCCCACACAAGAATATGGTGTGTTTTGATATCGATGTTATCTAATTCATTCTTTTCCCTATATTCTTTTCACAGGTAGACATATAATTATCAAAGAATATGAGTCTTATCATCAAAATTTTCAACATCAATGTGCATCTTTTGTGCATCAGGATTGTGATTTGTAAAATTCTTGAAGTACTTAGAAATGAAATCATAAGGTAACTTGAGCAACCCTAATAAGTTATATATCGACTCCATCCAAATGCGAATGAGTAAATAATGTTTCATAATAACAAATTGAGCTTGAGTCCCCATCTACATAGGCAACTCTTTAGGGATGCACCATTAATTTCCAAAGGCTTCCTTCATCCCTTCAAACAATCCTTTCATTTTTAGCTTATGAGAGGGGGTGATGGCACCTAGGTAGGTGAACTATTTGAACCATTCTATAGGGGACTTATTCTCTAGTAGGTAAACACAGTTCAATTCTTTACTAGCATACTTTAAAACACCAATCTCATCAAACACTAGTAAAATTATAATCGTGCCCCAAGGAAACTTATGATTGGGAAAGTGAGGGGCCTTCACATCATGTAATTCAATTCTTTCATTAAATTACTAAGAGTAATTGTAATTTTTCTCCTAGGTCATCTAGCTTGCCACATAGGGGTACACCATATCAACCTCTTTCCATCTGTCCACACCCTCAATCTTAGCCATAGCCAAGCGTACAACTACCTTAAAGTCAAGATATTAAAGGATAGAAATGTACATGGCATGCCCCTCATTTTTATACTTTAATACCAATGCCATATTTTTAATTGCCTCTCAGTCCTACAAATCCATATTAAGGCCAATGCCCAAACATTGTAACCTTGTTGCCTTGCTGATCCTTTGGGTAGTGATTCACATCTTGCACCTTGCAAAGTGAAAATAGTCCTCATGGATAAGTGGGATGAAAAATCTCATCCCTTCCATGGGATTCAAAAAATAAGGCAATGGTAAAGCTGGAACACTCTAGCATCATTCAACAGATTAAATATCATGATTTCATAAGTGACCTCATTTTTGATGTTATAGTGCTCAACGTTATAGTCACACTACAAGTCTCCCTCATTTCCAAGTGAATGGTGATTGTAGTCAAAAACTTGATAAGGGGAAACCTTAGACTCCCAATTGTTAGTGTGCACAACCAACTTGGGGTATTACATTTATTTAATTAAAATAGGGGTGGATGTGGTGTTGTAGCATTATTCTTACTCATGTGTACCATCATTGGTTCCTTCCTGATATATGTCTCTTCTACTCACTGTGCTAGGTTTTCTTCTTACACACTAGATTCATTAGAAACTTCTTCCTAGATAAAAACAAGATGTCCTTCTACACCCTTGTACTCTTCCTCTTCATGAATTACTAGCAAAGGCTCACTTCTCATGGGCTTCCATTTTGACTGCATCACCCCCCAGGGTGATCAAAGGTTGACACGCAGTCATTTGACTCTCTAAAATGAATACATGTTTCTTGCCCTAAAATTCCTCAAATTTCCTATTTCAACTTCCTTTAATGGTAGATTTTGATACCTATAACCTGTAACTCTCTCCAAAGTATGCCCACAGTCACTATTCCACTCTTTTCTTTTTCTCAAGATCTTCATCTCACTTCCTAAATTTGAATTTATCATTGCAATTTGATGGAAGCACCCTCTAGTGTCTTGAAAATGCTTCATTGAAGCTCTACAAATTTGAAAGTTTTCAACACTAAAGTTCAAAAATGAGGACCCTTCAACCTTATAAAGCCTTGAAGGCTTGTTTACATTTACTCTCCCATGCCTTCATCACTTTGATCATTAATGATCCAAATGGAATTCCATGAAATAAACCTAATCAAAAGTTGCATGAATAATTCTATGCTTTATTTGAAAATAAACCAAAATCCTAAACTAAGCTAGTGGTATACGCCTTATTGAAAAAATTGAAGTATTACATATAATGGTAGAGTCGAAGCCAACTACCATTAAAATGGCTTGGAAGAAATTAGCCAATATAAATATCATAACTTACGTGCGAATGTGGGATGAGTGACATGAATGATGAAAAAACCATCATAATGTATGAAAATTTTACTAAAGTGGCACACAAACTTGGAATTATAAACCAACACATGCATACCATGAGAGAAAGTTTTGTTTTTGATATGTCAATCATGACAATATTTCTACTTCTACTTTTCAACTCCTTGAATCCAATGTACAAGAAAAAATATTCCATCTAACTATAATAAATCATCTAGGAATGCTTTTATAGATTATTCATCATCTAATATTCCAATGTACATAATACATAAAGAGGGAACAAAGAACTCCACTGGTAGAACTGCTTTAGTGCTAAAGACAAGATTAAAAGGTGTGCTCATTTTCACTCTTTTATTTGTGGTTTGAAATGCCCATAAGGCTACATAAACTCAATCATCCTTGTTAGTGTGATTGATATTACAAATCTTTGTCAATGTATGACCCAATATTTTTTTAAACGTTTCAGTAGTGTCATTAGCTTGAGGGTGGTATGGAGTGGTCTTATGGTGCACAATCATGAACTTGGTTAATAGGATGTGTATTATCTTATTGAGGAAGTGAATTCCATGATCACTTGTTAAAATTAAAGGGCATCCATACCTTGTGATGACATTTTACCAAAGGAACGTGATGGCAATCACAATAGTACAATCATATGTGGGTGCTAATTCAACCTAGTTTGTGAGATAGTATGTGGTTGTTATGATGTAGTACAAATTGATTCATCTTATATTAGGGCTAATAGGCCCAATAAAATCAACAAACCATTTCTCAAAGGGTTCATGAGAAAGGATTAGATGAAGAGGCATAGCATCCCTTCAGTTTGGTTTACCTACGTGCTGAAAAATATCACATTGGATTCCATAATCTTTGACATCTTTGAATAAGGTGAGTCACCACAAGCTATCTAGGAGAACCTTTCATGATATTTCATGACCAGCATAATATCCTCAAGAGACACCCTCATAAACCTTTTTAAATACTTCTTTGTGCTCATGCTACATTATGCACCATCATAACACTTCATCTCAGCCAAGTTTGTATAAGTCTCTACCAATAGGATGGAAAGGTGCTGCATATACAACAAGTTACTTTTTCTCCTAGGTGCTAAGAGGGTATGGCATTGAACCTATTGTAAGAAAATAATCTATTTACTCTAACTCTTTAGGCATGTGAATAACTTGAAAAATTTGTACATCAAGCAAGTCATAGTCAATTGTTTGCATTGGTTCACCAGATTTAATATGTGATAGATGGTCAAGACCAAAATTATCCTTGGTAGGTTTCACTACCACATAGAATTGTAATTCCTATAAGAGAAAAATCCACTTGCAAATTCATCCATGTAACACTAGTTGATTAATAAGGTACTTGAATTACTCATTATCGATAAAGAAGGTGAATGGAGTGGCTAACAAGTATTGGCATAACTAGTATAGTGCATACACCATGTATAATGCTTTTCATTCTATAGTGGATTAATTTTTTTCAGTAGGTGTTAGCTTGTAACTAGTAAAATATATAATATGGTCAAGGTTCCCTTCCCTAGGTTGTGAAAAAAATTTGCTTTCCACCATGCTAGAAGCATTGAAGCCTACATGAAATGGTGTTGTCAAGTCTAGGACTCCTTCAAGGCCTTGAATGCCTGTTGATGTCTTTTGTTTCATATAAAGAGGCCATTCTATTTGAAAAAATCTTATAACAGAGCTAAGATGTTAACATAACTAGAAATGAACTTATGATAATAGCTTGTATGACCAGGGAAGGTGTGGACCTCATGTTGAGTGGTTTGGGTTGAGAGTTAAAAAGTAACCATAATCTTGCCCAGATCCATGAGTAGTCCATCCCAATAAACTATGTGCCCTAACAAGATCTCAAAAGGTGGGGCAAAGATGCACTTCTTTAGGTTCAAGGAAATATTAAGTTGCCAGCAAAACTCAAGCATCAGGTGCAAATCAGCACAATGATCATGCACTAAGCTATATGCAGTCCAATCATTTAGATACACTTGAAGGAACTTGTAGATGAAAATTTTAAAATATTCCACCAAAATGTGAGAAAAGACTACTAGTGTGTTCTTTAATCTAAATGGCATAACATTATATGTAAAGGACCTCCATTCAGTGGTAAAAGTGGTTTTACCTTATCTTCCTCATTAATTTGTACCTAATGATATCCTAAAAATCCAGCAGTGAAGCTATAATTTTCACATCAAGTGACACCTAAAATTTCCACCATGAATGGCATTGGGAATGGGGCAGTGACACACACAAAATTGAGTTGTCTATAATATACACAAACACATATTTAACCATCCTTATTGATGCTAATTATCATGGGGCTAACCCATTCAGATTCATCAATGGAATTGATAACCCAAAAATGTAACATGTCATCAATTTCCTCTTTAACGTGTGCACACAAATTAGGATTCATTTGATATGGTCACTTCCTGATCGGTCAAGTGCCCTCAAATAATTTGATATTTATTTTTCCTAATGATGGATGCAATCTTTTCATATTTGTGTAGTTACATGGTAAAATGTCCTAATACTCCTATATAAGTTCAAATAATTTGGCTAATTCTACTTCAGACCAATAATTTCCCACAATGGCCATCTTGGGTGCATCATCTGTTCTAATATTATAATAAAATATTTGGGGTGGCATAGAATATGGTTTCTTCTTAAACTGCATATTATCTCTAACATCAAGTGCCTCGTATTATATAAGAAAGTTTAAGTGGTCAAATACCAACTATGGTAGATCGGTACTAGTACCCTCATTAACTTGATATACAACCTTTTGCTTACCCTTTCAGATTTTCTCCCTATGGTCATATTATGAGTGGGAATTAGGTTCCAAATGAGACTTTACATAAGTATCAGGTTCTTGAAAGATGGCCAAATTATCCTCAATCATGTCATGCATGGTTCGTATTCTATCTTCAACTAGTGCATGATCACCTACTACTACTTGACAGACCATGTTTGATGTACTCCCAAGTATCCATATCTCAATGCATTTATTGATGAATATACCATGCTATAGCCCAATCATGTAAAGTGAACTAAAATGCTTGAACACATTTTAGGTAAAAATGTCTCATCAATAGTCCAAAGATTCTCATAGGTGGCTATATGGTCATCCAAGGACTCAAAATGATTATAACTAAGTGTGGTGTGAACATGATTGTCATGGTGAAAATGATGATGTATCATGGCGCATACCTATCCCCATGTCAACAAATTTTATTAATGAGTATCTCACTAATGATCAACTATTAATTAAAGTATAGTAGGTAACACAAGCATACATTCATCTTCAAAAACATAGTACTCCTCCAACTATTGTAAGTACTCTCAAAACTTAATTTGACCATGAAACCTAGGTGCCTGGTCCAACTGAAAGGGTGGTGCATTCATTATTCATCCACCAATGAGTCAAATAGACTTATATCACTTAACCAACCAAGCATTTATTTTTTGGCCAATTACAACACAACCCCATCTTGTTAGATCATATTTTCTATGTGCCTAATGTTCACAAACATTGTTGGTGGTATCAGAGATGGATTGTACATCTCCCCATTGAATAAAAACGTCAAAATTAGGATCTACATATTGATTTCCTTGTGTCATGATGTGATAAATATGGTTGAGGTCCTTGTCAACATCAATTAGATCTAAAAAAAGTGGGGATATGGATAGTATTGAGAGGAATGACCACATGTTGGGTGTCATTCTCAAATTTGATGTAACACTTCTTGGAATGCATGTTAGCATTATTGGAATATAACCATAGTCAACCCAATAGATCTATAAAATCATCAACTTTGGCTATTTCAATTAATTCAATATCAATTTCAAACAGGACACCCATGATATTGATGGTGGCATCCTTGATAATGCCTATAGGCTCTACTTGAGCCTTGTTAACCATGAATAGAATGTGCGTGGAAGGTTGAAGAGTTGGACTTCCCATCTCCATCCAAGAATCCTTTGTGAGAACATTGAATTATACACTAGTGTCCACTGATATCTCTCATATCATCTAACTGTCAATAGATGCATTCACAATGACCTCTTTATCACATTCAAGATTATTTTAGATACGAGTCTCTTATCATCATTCATGGTTCAAATGATGATTTATCAAAATCTTGGCCATTTGATGTTGTATCCAGTTCTTAAGGAGTGAGATGATGTTCTCACTAACAAGAAGCTTGCAGAGTTCCCAAAATTCATCCTACTTAGAGTCTATTGAGATAATCTCTCTTTGCATCTTAGCATGCATGGAAACATCCTTCTCCTTCAGAAAATCAATTTTGCCTTATTGTTCACATACCAAGCCTGTCATGTCATGTAACACGTCTTTTTGTTTTTTAGCATTGATGTAGTGTTAAACATGAGGTTCTTCACACTGAACATTCTCCATAGGTGGATTTGAAGCTAGTTGGGAATGGGCACCACTCTGTATCATAATATTGACCTTAGGTCTAGCTAGTGGGTTGGTAGGGCATGGTCTCCATTGAACACTTGGAATTTTTTGTAACATGAATCATTCCAGTGCCCTTCTCATTGTATTCCTTGGTGATAGCCACATATAAGTTGGTGCATTATTCTAGATGATGATCATTCTTACAAAAGGTGTGAGTTGGGTAAACTAGCAAGTTGTGTTGATAGTGATCTAGAGATGTAAACTTGTAATAGGTCCTAGGTGGAAAATGACCACCGCCACATCCATTTCCATATCCTCGACCCTAAAAATATCAACCTTTACTACCCTCTTGATTATTATCAATATAATTTTATTAAGTTCTTCTTATGCGTGCTTCATGATGACTTGACAATAATTACTATCATGTGTGTATGCATCACACATTTTATAGTATAGTGATACTTTATCCTAGGTAGCATGCTATATAAAATGATAACTTCTTACATCATGATCCTCCTAGCATATCTCACAAGACTATTTTTTTATGATGCAAACATTCCTTTGAGGATAGCTTTCATGTTAAGACCTTCAAATTCATAGTCAACACACCATAGGTTGTTACATGTATTTTGAGAATTATTATTCATTAGCTTCTCTAGATGATAAGCCATAGTAGCAATATAAGCCTCCATAAAGGGCCTGATCCCCATATCTATACTTCCCATAACATCAATGTGAAGAGCAGCATATAGTGCCTCACATAGGTTGGTAAAGGTATTTTGGGATAGAGATCGATGAAAAGGAAGTAGCAGGCCTCCCATAAACCATTGAACATGTTGTGTCAGGTTAATCTCAAATGATAGTTTTGAAAGAAGCATTTTGAAACATGCATCATACTTGCATATAGTCTCAATGATTTTCTTTTTGTTATCCTTTAAGGTAGTGATACTCTATTACTCAAACTATGGGATGTCAAACTCTTGGAACAATGTAGCTTTCAACAATTCATAATTCAAAACAACTTGTTGGGGGTCAGATTTACGATACCATTTATGTGTGTGATCCAGTAAAATTGTGGAAAATTGAGTACCCTTTCATTCTAAATAAGTGATAGACCACACTCACCAAATTATTTCACACTTATGAACATGTTTTGTCACATTTTCAACACCTTAATATTTAGGGAGATAAAGCATCATCTCATAGTATACCATAGGTGAAATTGGTAGTTGTAGTGGACCTTGTTGTGGTTCTAATAAAATCCCTCATGAACCCATTGGTGGAGGTCCATTAGTGACTCTAAAGCTGATGCTTGATCCTCCTCTAATAGAACCACCACTAGTACATTTTACAGCACCTCCTACAACAATAGGTGCACCAAAAATAACAGGTGCTGAGGAAGGTTGATTTGATATGGTTGGGCCTATAGTTTTCCCATCATTTATATTAGGTCCAATTTGCATTCCAAGGTTATACATATGTTGTATTTTCAATGTAAAATTAAATTTTAAAGGTAAATTACTATGCTAAACTTGCACTCCCAAAGATTCCTATACTGGCTTGGCTTCAGATTCTTCATTGTCAGTATCCCAATTTCTTACAAAAATTTCATCAAACTCAATGAATAAACATGCACTATGGTGGGGGAATTGGGTCTATCTGGATTGGGTTCTACTATTAGTGCTTATCCTGCTTATTTTGTGCATACTTGCACCATTAAAGGGAACACACTCATGGTCAGGGGGTACTCATTATTCCTTTCTACTCTCTTACGAATTCCCATGGCACTTCCAATATCCTCTTGTTTACCCCTAGGATCATTCCCTCTCATAGCCCTATGTTTTGAATCATCATACTTTTTCTTTCGTAATTCCTACTACTTGACTTCCATATGAAGCTCTCAATCTCATAAAAATGTATACACCTCCATTTCCCCACCAGTCATAGTGCTCATGTGTGTCAGAGTTTAGTTATCCATAGGAAAGTTCTCAAGCCTAAAATCAACCATAAGTTTTTTAGTCTCTAAAGTGAATTGTTTGATATACCTTATGTGTAGCTCTCTTAGGAAGTTAAACCATGCTTCTTCTGGGAAAGAATTTATAGAGACATTATATTCCAAAATATAAATTTTAAGCATTCCATTTCATTAGACATATACTACTCGTGTCCACAAAGTTTATAACTTGGCCAAGACCATCTAACACTCTACTGACTAGGAAGCCTTCCACCCGTAATTTCTTGAACAATTTTTTGCATATGCTGAAAGTTAAGAATGTAAATGCTTATTTAATTTTACAAATAATTTTTCATATAGAGAATAATATAAATGTTTCTCTACCCATATACATGTAAAAACTCCTAGTTTAAGATACTGTAGTGTTAAGTTTTCTTCTACTGTACCGATTTAGTGCTTGATATTATCCAAAGGAGGTTGTTTGAGCATTTTTATACCATCATGATAACAAGTGAAATAGGTCCTAACAATAGAACCAAAATGTTGAGATATTTTCCTTTAGTTTATCATGACTTACCCTAGTTGCATGCCTAAAATAATAGGTAGTTAAATGAGCTAGTGCACTAACATATCACACAAGAAATGATCTTGTGCACTCACCTAAAACACATAGTTTAAGACCTGTTCCCATTGGTTCTGTCTCGTAGTGGTGTATGAATTGATCTCTCTATACCAAGGTGCTTGAATAAGCACATAGTTCTAGCCATAAACATCATAGTATAGCTAATCCTAATAATTCGCTCATTCCATACTTAAATTATTCATCACAAAAAATGATAGGTGAAAATTGAGAAAATGAGTAGTATTACCATTAATTTCATAACAAGATTAAAAAAGGTATTTCAAAAGCAAAAGTATTCTATCTCATTACATATCAAGATCACCAAACATAGGTTGTAATGCATATCAAGATCACGACTAAGCTCAAGATTATAATTACCAATTACCTTCCTACGTAAAACTAGGGGGTATTTGTGCATGGTTTTACCCTAACTATTTAATTATAGTATTAATATGGAAATAATGTCTTGTTAATGACCGATCCCAGTATATACCCTCTTTATGCTAGATATCTATTATCAAGCTCCTATCTTCTCATGAATAGATGTTAGATTCATGCTTGACTATTCTCCTATGATGCTTGTATGAACTGCTTCCTAACCATCTCTACTTTTTGTGCCCTAGTCCAAGTCATATGCTATCATATGAATTTTACATCCTTAGTTACTTGTGTTTTCTACATCCTTGTTCCTTGTGACTTGCTTCTCCCATTTCAAGGCCTTTTGTGCTATGTCTCTCCCATTTTTTATCTCACTTTCATGGCTTTATCTTCCATGTTGTTTCCAAAAAGTACTTCGAATAAACCAATACAAAATTTGGGGTCCAACAATGGATGTCAACACAAGGGTGCCAAGACCCATCTTTTTTTTGTACCAAAAATATAGGATAAGAGTAAGGACTGATGGTGGGCCTGATGGCTCCAACTTATAATAAGTCTTGCACCTTATTTTTATTTCATTCCTCTTTAGAAATTAATATCGGTAAGGGAAAATGTTTGGAGGTACACTCTCTAAAATTAGTTTAATCACATTATCTTTAGGATATTATGGGGGTAACCCTTTAGGTTCCTCAAAAATAATTTCATGCTTTGATAAGATTTTATATAATTATGGTGGGTGGTTGGAATTTATGGATTCATTTAATTGGATGTTGTAAAGTTGGAAAACAATCCTATGAGATCCTTTTTTAGAAAATTTTACATGCGATGAGATTTAATGACACTTTTAGATATTGGTGTGAGGCCTCTTAATGTGTGTTGTTATTACTTATTAGTGAATTACATCCATATCTCTGAAAATTACTATAGGATAGGGCCTAGTGTCCGCAATCACTTTTCTCCTAAAACTATGTCCCAAATTCATATAGGCAGAAGAAACGTGTCTGATTTCAAATTATAATCACCCATTAAAATGCATACATTATGACATTTTACCTTAAAAGGTAATGTTTCTCCATTCGCAATCATAACTTCAAAATTTGAACAAGGATAAACATAACAATCAACACGTTTGGCTAGCATATGATTGATGAAGTTATGTGTATTTCTAGAATCAATGAGAATATTTAGGGGATGTTTCTTAAAATAACAACCAACCACTTTTATGTGTAACTGAAGATTTTTGTTTTTTATTTTTTTAATGTAACCTTGTGATCTCTGGGTTATCATGTGTAGCTATTAGTTTTTTATTTTGAGTTGTGTTCTCTCACTAATGTGGAGTTTGAGTCATTCATACAAACCATCTGATTTATTGTTATAACCATTCTTGTATTTTTATTATTTTTGGTTAATAATAAATATAGTGATGCGCTCTAATAGTAATGTAAGTACTGAGTGAACATGTAGATGTTTAATATCACCACACTAAAATGTGATTGGTCTATCAACAATAGATGTGACAATTTTATAATCTTTTCCACACATGAATGGAGTACCCTTTTAGAGTATTTTTAGTATGGTCCAAACTCTAAAATGTATACCTATTTTGAGTACAAAATAAAACTAGTAACTATTTAGTTATCATAAAGCTAATCATCATTTCATAGCACTTATATAAAATATAAAATTATACGTAAAGAAATAAAAAGATTAAAAATTCAAGGGTTGGAGGAATCAAAATGTCTACCTTACCTTTCAGTAATTGGATGTATATATGTCATTAGCTTGATCCTCACAATTATTTTGCCTATACGAGGCCTATTCTATACCTTATGTATATATGATTGCATGTGTATGTCATCCATTTGTTTCTTTTCACAGGGTTGAACTCTTCATGATTTCATGACATTTCAATTGGCAATGATGCAAAAAATGAAAGATGTCAACATTTCATTTAGAAGTCTTAACAATTTATGGGCCATTTTACATGAAGTTAAGTCAATTACATCAATTTTATTATACCAAGTCAAGTCGATTACATCAAATAAAATGAAATGCATAGACATTTAAATTAGAAGTCTTAATAATGCATGGCCCATATTACATTCAAGTCAAGTCAAGTCAATTGACGACTCTGAGTCATGTGAAAGAAATACAAACTATTGATTATGAAATTTACTATATGTGATACCATATGAAAAAATCTCACTTTTGCTCTACTTATGGTCCCCAAGACCATGTCAAAACAAGGTCCATGGATTCTTTATCATATTCATGCAAGAACATTGTTCCAAGCTTTAGGTGGACACCTCATTATCATTCATTCAATACCCATGTCTTATTGATGTCCAACATTTATCTGATTATACGTATTCCCTCTTTTAGGCATTTAAACCATTGAACAAATTGTAGGCTTTGGATTTGATTGGTCTAAATACTTTTCTAACACATATGCATTATGGAACATAATGTATATAAGGCATGAGTGTGTTGACATTTTCGTAGATTGATAAATACACAAGGTCCAAAATAGGCCTCGTGGAGGAAAATTAATTAAGAGGATCAAGCTAATGACATATATACATCCCATTTAATGAAAGGTAGGGCACATGCTCTAATTCCTCTGACCTTTGGATTTTTACTCATGTTCTTTCTTTACAATGAATTTTATATTTTATATAAGTGTTATGGAATGATGATTAACTTTATGACCATTAAATGGTTACTAGTTATTTCTTTTGAGAGTTTAGACCACACAAGATGTAATTTAAAGGGACACTTCATTCATAGGTTGAAAATTTTATAAAGCTGACACATTTGTTCTAGATTGACTAATCACATTTTAGTATGGTAAAATAAAATGTTATCCTGCTCACTCAATACTTACATTATTATTGGAACACATCACTATATCTATTATTAATAATATATAATAAAACATGTATGGTTACAAAAATTAAGTGGTCAGTTGGTATACATGACCCAAACTCCACGCCAACAAAATAACATGGCTCGAAACAAACAATTATTGTCTACACATAGAAACCCAAAGATCACAATGTTACATAAAAAAAAAAATAAAAAACACAAAAAATTAAGCATAAAGAGCACCGTTAGAAGGAGGTGGAAGTGGATCATCCTTGGGAGGCTAGGCACTCCAAGTGAAAGACTCAATTAGAGGAGGATTGGCCGCCACAAAACCATCTTAACTAATTTTAGAGGGGGAAAAGAAATAATGATACCCCAACCAGAAGGTAGGTTAACAAAGCTACAAACTTGACCACCACATGCATAGGGGATCTCCATCATGATGGTTAATGATGGACTTTTCATGCTATCACAATAAATTCCAACCAAGTCTTTGGAGGGGATCCAACATGAGGAGTAGTAAAAATTATAGATTGGATATCTAAGAGAGGTTAGCTAATCCATTAGTGAACATAATTAAAATAAACTTGAAGAACTAATATCTCAAACCTGATCCTTAGGTTGAGCTATATGGAAAACAAGCAAGATATGCACATTAGAAGACAAAAACAAATGTTTATACCCTCTTGAATTATTTGCTTGAGAACCAGTCTTAAGAGCTTGAGCTTAGCTTGTAGGCTATGGAGTCTTTGGTAATGCTTGATTTTGTGCATGAGAAACACCTTTTTGTCTACACTTGATTATTAGCTTACCTTGGCTCTGGCATGATAATTGGTTGAAGTGATGACTTTGAGATTTGGAAGAGTTTCATTACCTTTCTTGATCATTGTCAAAGAGTGTGTAGACCCTTTCATTTATAGATTTGGAAAATGATGGTGGACCATTCATCTTGAGATGAAGATCAAGGGCCTAAGATTAGTCCTCCATTCTCATAAATGAGAAATATGGAGTGTGGAATAAAAAAGATGGAGTATGTAAGAGAGGTGTAAGATATTCAAATGATGACCCATTTATGTGTGTAAGTAAGGTGTAAGAACTTATCTTGAGTGTGTAAGTGAAGTGTAAAATATGTCATAATCTTTGTTTAATTACACATTTTTGCCTTATTATGTCATCTATTTACGAGACAATATTCTAATTTTGAATTTAGAAAAATAAGATAATTCTAAATCCATATATTTTCCTATTAGAAGACTGATTAGGTTTGATTAAGTGGGATTAATCAATAATTAAAGGAATAGTGATTTTGGTAAGGTTGAAATTTTTAATAGAAAGCATAATTAGAATTGACACAAAATGTCTAATTTTAAGTGTCTACAAACATGAGTGGCTATAAAGATTTTGGTACAAACTTAAAATTTATCATTTAAAAAAAGGGGTTTAGAAATCTAATATGAAACCTTCTTTTTCACTCTAAATCAATGACATAATGTTATAGATGTGAAGGAGAGCTATCAAAAGCCAATAAACATCAAAAAAATAAATCAATTTCTTATTTTCTTATAATATAATATTTTAAAATTAATGTTGAAACTTAATAATATAAGAAAATACCTCATTTCTATTAATTGAATAAATGTTCATAAAAATGATAGAGTTAAGTGATTATAATAGATTCGTTCGCAATAAATCTTAATAATTATAGAGGGATTAATAAAATATTTTTATATTTTGTCTCTTCATATTAATGTAGGATGACATACACCAAAATAAATTTTCTCAAAGAAAGGTTGATTTTTACATTATATTACAATAATTAATTATTAATTTTAAAGACAAGCTTTGAACATTAATGTCAATTCTAATCGACACCTCAATTTCATAATGATATGTTATGAATAAATGGCAATATATATTTTCATAAATATTTAATGGGCTCTACCAGCTAAAGTTTCTTTAGGGAAGGGCCGAAGGCCTCCACCCCTTCCTCACAAGTTTAATATGTGTAAAAGATTAAATCAAATTTATTTAATTATTTAAAAAATAAAAATAATAAAAATGAAAGTTTGTAAATATAATTTATTGTTAAAAGTGATGGGTAGATATTTACCAAGATTTGATAGCACAAATCAATTAAAAATAAATAAACAAAAATTAATCTAAAAAAATAGAGTAAACAAAGAACCTTCTCATAATTGTTTTGAAGATGTTTGTAGGTGCTACTCTTATAATGGGTATGGTTTTAGTTGTTAGGTATGTTAAAACTTGTTTGATGACCGTGTTCATTAGATTTAAGGCTGCAAAAATTTTGTTAGTTTTATTCAACTTCACTTTAATTACTCAAAAAGTACAATTCTTTCTCTTTATTTTAATTGGTCAATAATATATGAAATCCTGAAAAAATAATATTGAGAAACATGTTTCAAGACTTGTGTTGTACTTAATTTGATTTTTCTTAGGTTTTTAGACAATATACATTATGAAAAATAACACTTTAATACTTGTATTAATTTATTAACAATAAAAAATTAATGTAAAATAATGTGTCACTAACATGAAATGTAATACTATTGAATGGTTTAATGTTGGGTTGAAATAAAAAATTAATGTAAAATAATGTGTCACTAACATGAAATGTAATACTATTGAATGGTTTAATGTTGGGTTGATTTCTCTAAAATGCTTGTAGATATTCAATAAATTTTAGTGAGTAATAATAGAATTCTCTAACTTTTATTTAATTTTTCTTAATTTTATGAGATATTTAAATACACTAAAATTTATATGTATTTATAAATAATTTGAATTAAAATTAAGATTTTATTGGCATTTATACTACATTAAAAAATCTAAAAATAAAAAAAAATGAAACTACAAACTGAGCCACCCTTAATTAACTAAGACCATACTTTACCTTAAATATATATTCATGACATTCTTAAAAGACCACTACAAAAATATAAAAACATGAAAAATTAAAAGAACTAAAAAAAGAAAAAAATACATTCACAAACAACACATATCAATAATACTTAATTTAAAAATATAATTTATAAATAAATAAAAACCTTAAAATCATTTAAATTAACAAACAATAAATACCAAAAATTATTTAGCAATATCTGCATATTGATATTTCAAATTAATCATATTTATGAATAAAAAATTTGACGATGGCCAACTCTTTTGGATAATACTGGGTTTTAAATAAAAAGGCAATCTTTGCGGAAAAAGAAATAAGAATGTTTTATTTCATATTTATAATATTTACAGTTTGCTATTACTTGCGTCAAACTTTCAATTTTGTGTCAAAGTGTTTGGGGCCCGCCTTGCCTTGCCCTACATCTCTGTTATATATAAATAATATGCCTTGCCTTGCCTTGCATCAAACATCATTCCCACCTTTTACTTTTGCTGTGTTTGTTATCTGTTGCAATGGCGCCTTGTAACCTCCCTCTTCCCTTTTTTGTAGTGTTTTTTATCCTTTTCACCAACACAAGCCACGTATTGTCCAATAGATGTCATCCACAGGAAGCCCAAGCTCTTCTTCTCATCAAAGCGACTCTCAATTTCTCTGATTCTTATGATTCCTACACAAATGTGAGCTCCTGGGTGAAGGGAAGTGACTGTTGCACATGGGATGGCATATACTGTGATAATCACACCAACCATATCTTGATCTTATTCTTTATGGTGATGTGATATCCGACAGTTTGTGCCATCTTGCCAACTATGATACCCGACAGTTTGTGCAATATACTGCGATAATCACACCAACCATGATAGGTGTGATACCCGAAAGTTTGTGTCATCTTTGTTTTCTCAAACATTTGAGCTTGGCCGGTATGGCAAGTACTCTTCCTCTCTGTTCGCAAAATCTTTCTCATCTTCAGTCTTTAAATTTCTATTTCAATGAGTTGGGTGACATAATTCCCTCTACCATTTGCCAACTCACCAGCCTTACTCATCTCAATTTTGTGGGAAATGGTTTCAAAGGAGTACCTTCTTGTTTGGGTAATCTTTCCTCTTTAACTAATCTTTCATTGGCTAACAATCAACTCAAGGGAAGCATACCAGATTTTATGGCTAATCTTTCTTCTTTAACTTTCCTTTCCCTTTTTGGCAACCAACTCAGTGGAATCATACAAGCTTCTCTGAGTAATCTTTCTTCTTTAGCTGACCTTTCCCTATTTAGAAACCAACTCAGTGGAAGCATACCAGCTTTTCTGGGTAATCTTTCTTCTTTATCTAGCCTTTCCCTATCTCACAACCAACTCAGTGGAAGCATACCAGCTTCTCTCAGTAATCTTTCTTCTTTAACATACCTTTCGCTTTTTGGCAATCAACTCACTGGAAGCATACCAGCTTCTCTAGGTAATCTTTCTTCTTTAACGTACCTTTCCCTATCTAGCAACCAACTCAATGGAAGCATACCAGCTTCTCTAGGTAATCTTTCTTCTTTAACATACCTTTCCCTATCTAGAAACCAACTTAGTGGAAGCATACCAGCTTCTCTAGGTAATCTTTCTTCTATAACACACCTTAACCTATCTGAGAATCAATTCAGTGGAAGCATATCATCTTTTCTCGAAAGTCTCTCTTTTTTGAACCAACTATTTCTTCATCAAAACAAACTGAGTGGAACTATTCCCTCCTCATTTGCCAACCTTTCCTCCCTTACTTACTTCTCTGTTGAATGCAATGAGACCATTTATTCATTGTCACTTCCATCTTCCATAAGCTATTTATCCCTCTCACTAAACCACCACCAGTTAATTTCAGAAACATTCTTTTATACCCTTACCAAACTAACCAATTTGAGACTATCCAATTGTTTACTAAATATCAGTATGACTTGGATTCCATCCTTCCAGTTAAAATATTTTGGATTGATATCCTGTAGAATTGACGGCCAATTTTCACCTTGGATTTCAACACAATTCTCACTTAGTCATTTGGAATTAGTTAACAACAGTCTTGTAGGAGAAATTCCCTCTTGGTTATGGGATACAAGTCCTTTGTTAGAGAGCGTAAAACTTTCAGAAAATAATCTGCAAGGTAGCCTATTTTCAAATAATTTCACAGGGATACGAGTATTGGACCTGTCTAAAAATTCATTGACTGGGCCCATACCATCAATGCCATTTCCTTCTATAGAAATATTGTTGCTCAATGAAAATTTCTTTAGTGGTAAAATTCCTCCAAGCTTGGGCAGTTTATATCAACTCCTAGTATTAAATCTAGCAAATAATAACTTGACAGGAATCATCCCTCAAAACTTGGCCAATTTCTCTAGGCTTCAAGTCCTAAATTTGGGAAATAATCATCTCATGGGAGGGATACCGCATGAGTTCGGTAAGCTTAGCGAACTCTACTCATTAGTTGTTTGAAGTAATAGACTGAAATGATTATTCCCTCCCTCAATAGGAAATTGTTCAAACTTACAAGTTCTTGATTTGGGGCACAACTCATTTGAAGGCCATATACCAAACTTGATTGGGCATCTTTCAAATCTAAGAGTATTGGTGATGGAGGAGAACAACTTTAGAGGTAGTATTCCTGTAGAAATAGGTCAACTAATGAAGCTCCAGATCTTGCTTCTTTCTTCCAATCATTTCTCAGGTTGCATTCCACACACTATTCTGTGTTTGCAAGGAATGGCTATAGCAAGTGAAAATGGTATTGGGTTATCTACTGGTTTTAGATATGGTTCATATTATCAAGATGGATTGGAGACGATAGGCAAAGGCATATATTTGCACTACACATATATTCTTTCTACTCTGACATCCATGGACCTCTCAAACAATGAATTGGAGGGAGAAGTTCCTACTAATTTTGGAAAATTGAAGGGGTTGAGATTTCTCAATCTGTCCCAGAACAATTTCAATGGGACTATTCCAAATAGTTTGGGAAGAATGAGTTAGCTAGAGTCATTAGACCTTTCTTCAAACAAGTTTTCAGGAAATATCCCCAGAGATCTTGAATCTTTGGATGCTTTAGGTTTCCTAAACTTGTCAAACAACCTCCTTTCAGGCAGTATACCACAAGGACGACATATAGCCGACACATTTCAAGAAAAATCATATTCTGGAAACCCAAATTTGTGGGGATGCCCCCTACCAAATTTTTTTTCTTTGCCACAATTTTCTCACGCTCCTCCTCCTATTTCAACTAGCAAAGAAAAGCAAAGCGTTGAAGTTCCATGGTATGAGATAGTAGTGGGATTGTCATATGGTGCAGGTTTTGGACTCACATTGGCATTGATCATAATAAGAATGAGCTGGAGGAATAAATACTTCAAGAAAGTTGATATTATTTTGAAGTTTCTATTCCCTTGGATGAGGAATGGGACATTATGAAGGATATCTTCCAAATGTGAAAGGTAAACTCAACATTTTTTAATTTTAATTTTTTGTCTTAGCATAGTTTTGAAAGGTAATTATTTTTAATTTAAAATATTTTCATTTTTTTTTGGGCCTTCCATCTATCTACCATAGAAGTTTTTCAATTATTATGAGTTGACATGAGACATTCCTCTCACTTATTATTAGTATGTAACTTTGAAATATTCACAGGCAGGTTGGGGGTGATTAAGATGGCTTTTTTCTCAGTTAGACTTGGTGAAGCTAGTTTGGTTTAGGTGGCTCCACTTCAACTTATCTATATTTTAGTTTATTTGGTCATTTTCTGGGCTCAGTGGTTTGTTCAAGACCAAAAATGTTCTAGATAATTAAATATGATAAAGCTTTGGCAACTCTCTCGGATTAGAAAATGTATCCGTCCACATTTGTGGTAGATCTAAAAAGGAGGGTACTCTTTTCTGGGTTAGGAAGGAAAATAAAAACTTTGTAATTTATTAATAGACATTGAGGTTGTCATATATTATGTTTAATCAAACCCAAAATTAACTCAAATAAATGTAATGAATCTGAAAATTGCTGCAATATGTTTACATTTGAGCTCAACTCCTCATTCTTCTCAATGCCTTTTCCTTGAAACTATGGTTAATGATTTTAAATGTAATGAAACTAAAATTGAAGAATGAAATGATTGTATGATTATACACCAATATGTAAGGGATGCATATTTTTGGTTTGATTTCAATGTCTGCCTACCATAACTGTGAGGTGCCAAAAAGACCATGACATTTGACATTTTTGTAATTGTATCCATGTTAGAAATTTAATTGAATTACAATGAATTAAAGTAGATTTGATTGACTTATAATGAATTAAAGTATGTTACTTATCACAGCTATGCCACTGATAAGGTGAAATTAATGAAGATTTCAACTGAATAGGTGATTATATATAACAATTGTAAATATGTATCTTTCTTTATATACATAACAAATATGTATTATTTTGAATTATGTTTATTTGAACCATATATCTATTTCATTAATTGAATTACAAAAAATGGTAATTTAAGAATGATGATTTCAAGATGTATTTGAATACATATTGCTTTTGATTATGAAATTAATCAATTTTTGAAATACTAAAAAGTCATATTTATATTTTAACCAATTAATAAATTGTTTAATTAAGATAATAATTTTGATATATATTTTTAGAAAGAGAATCTCTCTTTTTATCATATTTTTCACAAATAAATCTGAATTTATTAAATATAATCATGATATGTTGTCATTCAAGAAACAAACCTACTAATAAATTTAACATAATTTTTTAAACGAAAGAAATTTTTAAAACATTAAAAATTATATATATATATATATATATATATATATATATATATATATATATATATATATATATATATATATATATATATATATATATATCCAACCTAAATTATACAGTAGCATAAAATCTCTTAATTCCTTAAAATCATCTTTGCAAAAAAAAAAATTCCCATATAGGTGACAAACTTTCACCGAAAAACGTGGCCCATAAGATGTAAAAAATGAGTTGCTATTTCACATCAAACATACAATATTCATTACATTTATTCACTTGGACTACATTATTTTTGTCTTTTCTTGGCATCACCCATTTATTCACGTCACTTGACTTGACTTACTTGACTTGGGGAGATGATCAAGCCATGTGAGGTCAGAATTGATATGTTGCCAAAGAAATGTTCACACAATGATGATCTTTCAGCCTAGAATTTGCCCCACAAGAATGTTAGATAATATTAGGAAGGGATGTAAAATTTACATCAGAAGGTATGTAAAAGTTACATCAAAAGGTATGTAATTTTATGTTTTTAATACAGTTAGGTTTTTGCAAGTTAAAGAGTGTAAATGGGTAAGTGTACCTCACTCAAAATTTATGACCATTGATCCTATGTCATTTTTGTGTATGTGATAATGGAAAATGAGGTGTGTTTTTTCATACAAGATATGGACCAATAACCTTCTTCAAAAATGATACATGGAATGGATCTTTGAGGAGGGGTGAAACTCCAACTTGTATGTTATGGGACCAATTTTGGAAAACACTTTATAAGGACCATAAAACTTTGGTGCAAGTTTTTGATGACCCTTCAACGTCAAAGAGGACTGCTTATAAGGTTGAAGCTAGATAAAAATTTGTTCTGAGTGGTGTTGATCGACATGTTGCTTCATGTGGTTCTATGCTAGATGGAGATTATCTTTGAGAGTTCGCAAGATAATTGCACATGTGTGGAGTGCAACATCAACTGCCTATACCTTGGGGTTGCTTGGAAGGCATGTTTGAAGAGAAGGTGGTAGCTAACCATAAATGACCTCATATGGGACCATCTTGGTGGTAGTTTCGTATGTAGTGTCATACCACCATTCAATAAGTGGTAACCATTTAACCTTGTGATTCTATTGATTTGAGGCTAAATAATGAAGATATGTCTCCAAACATTTGTTGACAATTTCTATTTGACATGGATCAATTTATGGATGGTAGGCATAACTCATTTTAAGATGGGTGACATAAACATGGAAATAATCCTTCTAGAAGTGACTAGTAAAATTGGAATCACAGTCATGCACAATTGAGGTAGTTAGCCCATGGAGGAAGTCAATTTGATCAAAAAAGTTTTGAGCAACAATGGAGGTAGTAAAAGGATGGTTGAGGGAAAAAAATGGGCATACTTGGAGAGCCAAAACACCACCATGAGAATCACTAATTTCCCACTTGACTTCGTCAGTCCCTCAACAAAGTTCATGGAAATATCTAACCATACTTGGGTAGGGATCGGTAAGGGTTGGACAATTCTTGGGGTGGAGATAGTTTCCCCTTTGTTATGCTAACACATTTCACATTCTACCACAAACTATTTGATGCCATGTTTAATGCTTCCCAGAAAACATTTCAACAATCCTTTCATAGGTTTTAAAAAAACATGAGTGGCTCACTGATGTAGAGGAATGTAACTTGAATAGAATTGTTTGTCTCAGTGTTGATTATGTTTCCAGTACCAAATATACTTTGTGCCTTAAATACTGACCATCCCAAGACTTATTTTGTCGAGAGGCAAGGTTAGTGGTCACTTCCTAAATGAGTTGTTAAATCTAGGTGTCATGTGACTATTATTATTGTGCCTGATGCACCCAATATAGCATGGGAAAGGATAATGCACACAAGGTTATCTATTATTCATGCTTGCAAGAAAATGCATCTATGACAATATTGTCTTTACCAAAGTCTTGTAGGTAATCTCATAGTCATAGCCCATTAATTTTGTTACCCACTTTTATTGCTCAGGTGAAGAGACTCTTTGCTCTAAGAAGTAGTGAGGATATGGTGAGTAGTTTTGATTCATAAGTACCTCCTAAGTACGTATGGGCACCACTTGTTGATGGCATGGAGTATATCTAGCATCTCTTTCTCATATGTGGAACAAGCAAACTTTTTCCATGTAACTCCTTTACTAGTTAATGTGAGTGGTTGACCCTCCTACATTAGAATGGCTCCAATGCCACTTCTAGAGGCATAAATTTATGATGAATGGTTTGGAGAAGTCAAGTATATCTATAACAGGTGTAGTACACATTGCATACTTGAGCAAATTGAAGGATTTTCTTTTTACCTTATACTACTAAAACACATTTTTCTAATATGGTCATTAATGGAGCAATAATTATTTCGTAGTCATAGAAAAACTTTCTATGATACTTAGTAAGACCTCAAAACTTGTGAAGGCTCTTGAGTGATTTCAATTCAGGTCAATTTTTCATAGCCTCAATGTTTTTAGGATCCACTTTGATGCCTTCCTCAGAGATGATTTTTCTAATATACTCACTTTCCTTTTGTCCACAAGCACACTTGGACCATTTGGCACATAGTGGTTATTGTAAAGGAGTTGGAAGATATGGTATAAATGCATCAGATGTTCCTCCTATGTACAATTATAGACAAGTACGTCATCAAATAAAAATAGTATTAAATTTATATAGAAATGGCCAAAAGATCTTATTCATTAAGCCCTAAAAGGTTGATGGATCAGTAGTGAGGCCAAA
>JARHVA010000110.1:6985000-7157500 GCA_037957365.1 Torreya grandis
GTATCTATTAAAAGGAGTTGACATAACTGAGAGAGGACACCTAATATATATAATGCTACACAAAAAAATTGTAATGATCCTCTAGTTACAAAAATAATACACACTCATGCAAAGGACATCAGGCACAATTGAGAATGCATCCAAATGAATAATCAGTGCAAGAGAAAAAAATAAGAACATGTAGAATAAACACTAAGGAAGCCACAACACCACATAATATCACCTTAGGGATATCATCAGTGACCCCCCCAAAAGTTATAAATACAAGCATGCTCATATAGACGTCAAGAATAGTAAAAAATGCATCTTAAGAAATTAGTGTGTAAGTATGAAAAAACTGGAGGGAGTTAAACTAGATACATTTGGTGTTACTCCATAGATTTGAATGTGATGTTAGGCATTGGTCATGTTCTATAAGTAGTTCATATCATTACATTCTACACAACCTTCGCATCTATCAAGGTATCCATGACAGGCATGGAGGCATAGGCATGAGGCCCCATGTGGATGCAGACATGTGATCTTGTGTAGACTTGGACTATGGACTCTCATAATCATATGGCATAGATGACCATGGATTCATGCATGGTGGGGATGATCGACCATGCTCATAGAATTATGGACATGTAAGATGGTATAGGTACCTTGTAAAGGGACAACCATGGGGGTATAAAGCGGAAAGATGGATGACTAGACCATTAGGGATGCGGCCATTGGGGGCATAGATGGAAAATGGATCAAAAATGCTTAAGTCTATTTTTAGAATTTTTCTAGAAAAATTATAAACCTACAAAAATAACCTTAGATTTGTAAAACACCATATGAATTATTCCAAAACCATCAAAAACCCACAAATTTTTTTGGGAAACCTAGTAAAACCAAAAAAGAATTTTTAATTTTGAGACACATGTGGTCTTATTTACATGAGTTTTATAAAAACCCTACCAAACCCTTTAAAACTATCATGAATCAAGAAAAAAACTAAGAAGGATCTAGAATGCAAGTGAGATGAAAATAGAAACAATGGCTTTTGTCTACCTACACCTCTCTAATACCATGTCAAAGTAGGCTGTAATCAAGGATATTTATCGATAGGATTAAATTCATGAAGTTTAACCTATATGGAGTAGTGAAGTCAGATGAACACATGAGAGGAAGAACTCATAATGTGCACCAAAAAAAATGCATTCAATAAAGATTACTCATTAGCCAAAATAGCTTTAGGAAAGTTTCATATATAGGTCAACGATAGATAAGACCCACTATCCTCATGCATGTGAGACTATATTTCCCAATGAACTAATTAAGATACCTAAGATTTGAGAGCTCTTTGAGGTTTTCCATGATCAACTCACTTTTCTTTGCTAGCTTGCTTGACCAATTACCATACCATTATTATAATATTTTCTAGGGTTCTTACGCATTTATTTCTCTTGGTACTCTTTCCTTTGGGTGGGTTAGACCTATATAATGACCTCCCCACTCTTGACTACAAATAGTATTATAGGAGGTGAGAAGCATGGCACCTAAGCAAGCTAGGAAATATTTATTGAAGGTGAACGATGAGGTAACCCTTATAACCTTCCCTCTTAGTCAAATGTATGTTTACAACTAGCTATTATTGATAGATCATATAAATGGTATGAGAATTACTCTCCTATTTATTCTATTTTTGGTTGTATCCCCTTATGAAGAGTATCTCCATACCTAGTTTCACCACTAGTGGGAGCACTCGAGCGTTCATGTCACTGGGTTTGAAACTTACCAATTTTTTTTTGTTTTCATTCAAAGAGTAGTTTGAAGTCTAAGACCTTATATCAAAATCAATTTTCCATTTCCTCAAAAACATGCTCTTGATTCTATCCCATTGGACCTGAGATGTTAAGGTCACTGACAAGGCCTCCCTCAAGGCGTTGGTCTAGATTGAGCTTCCAGGTTTGCCACTTTTATTTTGGTCATTTCTTAGTGATATTTTCATGCCCATCGGGTGAGTAATTTGCCATGAATTGAAAACATTATACTCTTCATGCCTTCAACAATGGGTTTACATCAAGGTATATTTATCCAAAGAGTTGATGGAACTCATAAAAATCCAAGTTAAAAAGACCCATCGAGCACAAATATTTATTTATTTAAACCTACCTAATAATTATTTTCAATGTTAGGGTTCTTATCATAGATTTAAATATTGCCCCCTTATGGGGCACTTGAAACCCTCCTTGGCCCCTCTATGAATCAATAATCCCAAGGTAGTGAATAAAGGTGACATTTGGACTAAAGTTACCTAAAAAATTCATAGTCAGGGTTGAAACCCTTCTCTCCTATAGCTTGTTTTCTAGCAAAGAAACCTTCTTAAGAGGTTCTCACCTCTCCTTCCCTCCCATCTAGTTCACATAAGTCTAGTAGAAATCTCATTTCTCATAGTTCTCATATTCTAAATGATTATTACATTGCTTATAATTCCTCAATAATCAAATATAAAATTATAAATTTTCAACATTTTCCAAGGGTTACAAGAAAAGTTATACAATTTTCCATTTTCCAATCCCTAACTAGTCTTACCACAAGCCTGTGTAGGTTGAGAGTACATAAAATGGCATTTTAAGAGTTTTATACAATCTAAAATGAAAAAAACTATATATTAGGGTCTACCCCAATGTTTCACACCTATTCCAATAGTCATTAGTCCATAATCACCCCCTAAAAGGCTTATATATGCAAAAAGATAAAACTCTAGTTGTTTACAAGACTGTGAGAATGTTTATTTAAACTCTTACACTTTGGGTGGATATCCAAGCCTCTAAATGTTTAATGATAATAAATGATAAACTATTAACTGTTGGGGGGGAGGTCCAAGAACAACACACCTGTTCTGATTCCCCCTGTTAGGATCTTGCTCCTCAGAAAGAGCAGAATATGATTACCAAATATATAAGCAATTGAATATGCGGAAATAACCAGAAACACAAGTAACTAGAATTCACCAATAGCACAGAATATGAGAGACAATACACTATCTTGTATTAACACTAACAAAAAAGAATACAACAAAGAGTCGCCACACTCTTTCACCTTACAGAGGTTTCCCACACCCCAAGTGTATAGTAATTCTTCTCACACACACTCTCCTACACAAAAAATGGTCCCAACAACCAACTCACAAACAGAATTGGTGTTCACCTCTCCAACCGGTCAGTAATAACCCTGCCAGTACATCAAGCACTCTATAGCACTTCAAGTTGATCTCCCATGAACCTGCAACCTGCAATTCAATAGACCATACTCACACGTAGATCTCCAGTGAGCTTGCAACAACCTGCAACTCAAATGACCTTACAACAGAAGGAACTAACTTGCCTTCTCTTAAAATACAATAATCATACAATACATGCCAATGGGTCTATAAATAGATCCCTAACTCAAACACTAACTTAGACTCTTAATTTAGACAATTATCCATGTAGCCAAAGACTCTAACTGGTCTTTACATGCAAACTCATCGTTCACTTAACTAACTGTCTGTGAAACGAACACTTCTAGAACACACAGGCAACCGACGTCGGTCCCTGCTAGTCTGGTTCTGCCAACGTCGGCCGACTCCTTGCCGTCGCCGGTGGCCTTTTGCACTGGTCTCGACCGACGTCAGTCATGCTGCCGACGCCGGTGACCCTGGAACTCAGCAACCATTGTTCCTAGTTTGCAAGTGTTGAAGCTTTTAGCTCCACACCCTAACAATCTCCCACTTGGAGATAAAATGCTGCAACTTGTACCTGTACCTGTACATAGTCTAGTTTGTTCCCTTGGCTCCGTATTCCTCCTCAAGATTACTCTTGAAGACCAACCACTACAAAAAACCTGTAGTGCAAAACTTGTCACCCAAAATTACCTGCCACATCCGTATCTACAACCGTGTAGAAAAGAACTTGACCCTGCATAGCAAGTGCACCTGCTGCTGGTCCCACTGAGCTGCCCTTCAGTACTTCTATCCCGGATTGACTCCAAACTTGTGACAACTCCCACTGCTTGGGAAAACTCAGGTTTAGTACTCATGTACTCAACCTCATTATGTGAATTGAGACACCTGTTCTGTGAACTGTCTAACCATCGGCGTGCTAACCGGTTTCACACAATCATCCTGAAACAAAATCAATAACTGACCTTCCATGTCTCTAGAACACACTCATGCCAAATAATCTTGCTGCTCCTAGATTCTCCATGACACACACCTGAACTAGCTTTACCCTTAGTTCAGCAATACCTGTATATGTTACCCTGCAACAAGCACATCATACAGAGATAGGATAATGTAGCTAATATCATCCAACCTGGTAAAGAGAAACACAATGATCAAACCTCATTGCCCTGCAGCATATACAAGACCAAATACCCTGATCTTCCATCTCACGTATCCATTTCCGCTCTTCTTCATCCTGAACATCCATTCGTCTCTCAGTGCATACTTCCAGCTAGCAACTCTACCCAAAACACCTGTTTGGTTCTACTCCAAGGAATCACATCCTCATCCATGCCAAGCTCCCACTGTTTCCTGGATCTACCTGTACTGCTTCTTTAATGACTTCTTGGTTCTATACCATCAGTGAGCAACAAGTAGTGTAAAGAAGGGAAATGACGAATTTAAGAACTTACTTACACCTTCGGTCCTCCATATGGGTGCTTGAGACTCCATGACAGCTGGCTGTCCACCCAAATTCGTCTCAGTGACCGATGCCAGTCACATCTCAGCCTGCAGCCAACCGATGTCGGTTTCCTGTGACTGCTCCCTTGTCGATGTCCGTTTCCCCTGGCCGACGTCGGTCTCTCCCTGCCCTGAGTCACCAACGTCGGTCTGCACATGGCTGATGTCGGTCCCTGTCTGGACACCGACGTCGGTTTTCCTACCGACGTCGGTCTCTGTGTTTTTCTTGTGAGACCTGACATTTTCTCGCGAGCACCTTTTGGATCAAAACCTTGTCCAAATCACCCTTGCTCTGCTTAGAATTCCTCTGCACCTTGTGCTGAACTCTGTCCGTCACTTTCTCCTTGAAAACCAAGGCTTTCCTGTTCTTGTCACTAACATCGGATTCCTCAAGAAACGTTACCTTCTTCTTTTGCATACAGAAATCACGATCCATGCCTTCCAAAACCGGAAGCATACCCTTTGACTCAAGAACATGCACCTCTTTCTTATTCATGTGACCAAGCCTATTAAGCCACAGCTCCGAATCTACAGCTGAAGTAGATAACCCAGAAAGAGAATTAGTAATACAAGTAGATAGATAAAGCGTGCCTACTTTCTTACCTCTAGCTATAACAAGTGTACCCTTGGTAACCTTCCAAGAGTCCACTGTGAGAGTTACTGTGCAACCCTCATCACCCAAACTTCTTACAAAAATCAGATTCCGCTCAAGAACTGGGACGTGCATGACCTCCTTTAACACCCATGTGTCACCTGTCTGCAATTTCAGCTCCACTTTCCCTTTGCCAACAATTTGACAAGGCCTACCATCCCCTACACAAATTTCTCCAAAGTCTCCCTGGACATACTCATGAAAAAATTCCCTATGTGGGGATGCATGAAAAGAGGCACCAGAATCTAAAACCCAATATTCTACTTTATCCGAAGAACATACCAGAGCATCCTGTGCAAGGTAATCTGCAACATCTGCTTCTTCTCCATGTCCTTCATGCTGATCTTCACCCGATCTGCAATCTCTCTTTATGTGCCCTTTCTTTCCACATTTCCAGCAGGTTATTCTGCCATACCTGGACTTGGATCTACTGCCTATCTTCGACCTTGATCTCCCACGCTCTATCTTCTCTCTTTGCCTTCCTCTGCCTTCAACACTCAAAGCTTCTCCAGATGACTCACCTGTGCTTTTACTGCGTATCTCCTCATTCAAGATCACGCTCACAACATCATCCACTTTTAAGACTTTTGAAGCAGACACAGTATTAGAAACTGCCATTACCAAACCTTCCCAACTTTCAGGTAATGAACACAAGATTAAGAGAGCTTTAATTTCATCATCAAATGCAATATTGACTAAACTTAACTGGTTTACCAAACCATGGAAATCACTAAGATGGCTATGAACAGATCCACCTTCCAACATTTGCAAATTAAATAAATGCTTCATAAGAAATACCTTGTTTGAAGCTGAGGGTTTTTCATACAAATTTGCCAAAGATTCCATCAACTCCACCGTTGTCTTACACTGTGATAAGCTGGAAATCACAGATGAAGCAAGACTCAATCTTATAGATCCCAGAGTCTTCCGATCAAGAAGCTCCCATTCTTCATCTTTCATATTTTGGGGTTTGCAACCAACCCCACCCAACGGTAAGTACAAATCTTTTTGATACAGATAGTCCTCAATCTGCATCCTCCATAATTGGTAGTTCTTGCCATTAAACTTGTCCATTTGTAGCTTACTGTCTTCTGCCATTGCTCAACTCCCACTCAAACAGAAACCCTGTGAGTAACCTGTAATCAAAACACACTACCCAGATCTACACCAATCTGTTAGTATCCCAACCAAAAGCTCTGATACCACTTGTTGGGGGGGAGGTCCAAGAACAACACACCTATTCTAATTCCCCCTGTTAGGATCTTGCTCCTCAGAAAGAGCAGAATATGATTACCAAATATATAAGCAATTGAATATGCGAAAATAACCAGAAACACAAGTAACTAGAATTCACCAATAGCACAGAATATGAGAGACAATACACTATCTTGTATTAACACTAACAGAAAAGAATACAACAAAGATTCGCCACACTCTTTCACCTTACAGAGGTTTCCCACACCCCAAGTGTATAGTAATTCTTCTCACACACACTCTCCTACACAAAAAATGGTCCCAACAACCAACTCACAAATAGAATTGGTGTTCACCTCTCCAACCGGTCAGTAATAACCCTGCCAGTACATCAAGCACTCTATAGCACTTCAAGTTGATCTCCCATGAACCTGCAACCTACAATTCAATAGACCATACTCACATGTAGATCTCCAGTGAGCTTGCAACAACCTGCAACTCAAATGACCTTACAACAGAAGGAACTAACTTGCCTTCTCTTACAATACAATAATCATACAATACATGCCAATGGGTCTATAAATATATCCCTAACTCAAACACTAACTTAGACTCTTAATTTAGACAATTATCCACGCAGCCAAAGACTCTAACTGGTCTTTACATGCAAACTCATCATTCACTTAACTAACTGTCCGTGAAATGAACACTTCTGGAACACACAGGCGACCGACGTCGGTCCCTGCTAGTCTGGTTCTACCAACGTCGGCTGACTCCCTGCCGTCGCTGGTGGCCTTCTGCACTGGTCTCGACCGACGTCGGTCATGCTGCCGACGCCGGTGACCCTAGAACTCAGCAACCATTGTTCCTAGTTTGCAAGTGTTGAAGCTTTTAGCTCCACACCCTAACATTAACTATGGCTATAATCCAAAACACTTCAATATCCACTTAATAACCTTCAACCATATAAACTTATTCAACAATCTTGACTATTCATTAATAGACTTGCTTATAGGAGGATTGTGTGTAGGTTTCACGTGACTTAGTACATATTTATGGACTTATGAACCTTAAAAAAGATTAAAATGATCATGAATACCTTATATATTATGATTATGACTCAAAAAAATTCAAATTTCACTTAAACAACCCTTCACAAATACCTCACTTACTATATAACCTTGACTGTAACACAAAACAAGGATGTATCAAACTTAGACTACATGCTCTATAATAAAAGGTTTTAGATGAATCTTTCTCTTAGAATGGATGACTGAGGTATCAAGTATATTATACTCATAAATTAATTAATCTTTACCATATTTCCATCACCCAAAACATGTAGATGACATTACTAACACCTATGTTCTCTTATGCTTGACTGTATTCTAAAACAAAATTATTAAAGCTTGAATAAATCAATTGGTGACATGAAGATCAATAACAAGATATAATTGTCATAAAAGGAAATCAATAATGATATATTTATAACATACCAAAGACCCAGTAAATCCATAAACAAAATATTAAGCATTCAATTTTATCATGGATATCATTTTCGTATACACATTCATATATAGAATTTCTCAAGAAGACAGAGTTATTGAAAAAATTAAACTTTTCTTGAATAATATTCTACTCCACCTCTATCATCTTCAAGGTTCTTCTCCATACCAACCTAATAACATTAAATATAACTACCTACATGCATTTTAACTTCTTATATATATTACTAAACATGCAAAACACTTCCTATACATAGCCACTCCATGTAGAGATGGCAGTTACAAATCAAGATCTGGGTTTACAATAATCTTGAATATGAATTGTGTGTTGAAAAACCATTTAATAACACTTAAAGGACCTAATAATAAATTACAAACATTAATCAACATTATTATTTCACACATAACCAAAAATACCACACAAAGCATTATTACAATATTTAAATTTTCAAAATCCCTTTTTGGTAGGAAACTATAGATAGGATTCAAACACACAACTCCAATATTCTTAATCATTCCAAAACACCCTAGATGACCCTATAATATATCTAATTACCTCTAATTTATACCAAGATTCAAAATACTACATGAACAATCCAAATATTTATCTAACTAGTGATGCTCCTACATCAAACTCCCATGGTAGGAAAATATTTTAGTTCCTGCTCGAATGAAATAATCTATTATTATTCCTACACTTTAAATTCCTCAATTTATTCTTTATCTTGTTTTGGTTTTGTCTTTCTTCTTCCTCCTTGTTCAATTCTTCATGATTTATGAGCCTTTATGACTCAATATATTCTTCTTTCACTTTGTTGAAGTCCATTAAAAAGGACCCCTCCTCTTTGTCTTCATGCTCTTTTAAACCTAAAAATTCAAAGCCAAACTCATAGTTAAATATGAAACTTTGAGAAGAATTGCCTATCCATTTAATTTCATTCTTTCACTTCTTTCATCTCTACTTTTTGTTACTATTTTCTCTCTTCCTAGTTCATCATCTTCTAGAGTTAAGAACTTCTATAGCTCTAATTCAAATGCCTTGATGTCTGCCTTATCTCATATAAGATTTAAATATTATGATCCTTGCATGATCTCCTACCACATAATCTCCTCTTATTCAAGATATTCTATCATATCTTGATCAAAATCTGATTTGTATTTAACTTGTGTCAATTGAAGCACTTCAATAGGTATTTTAACCTCACTATTTCCCTCCATGAGTCTATCTAAGAATTTAATTGTCTCCTTGTAAAAAATACCATCTTCATGTTCATCATCAAAAATGATGTTAGAGATAATAGTTTGAGGCAATTGAGCCTCTTCAAGTACTCCTTCACTAAGCATTTCTCTAATCTTAGGATAAAAAATCACTGTATTCCCATGTTATGTTATCCTTCTTCTTTTTCATCATAAGTATGATGTTCATTATTGTATTTATTCACATGTTCAAGGTTCATGCCCTCAATTTTGGATTCTCCTTCATTCTTATCTATTCTTCCATTCACATATGATAAGACATAGTCAGATTGAGAACTTAGAGGCTTGCTTGCCTCTTTCTTCTTCTCCTTAGGTTATTTTACCAAGGTTTTCTTAAGTATCTAGCTTATTGATGTCTTCTTCTCTTTTCCATGAAAAATTTGAGAGGCCATTTAATTCTTTTCCTGATTCTCACCTCAAATATTTATCTTGAATCCTCCAAGAATTGATCTATAACTACCAATATTGCTCTCAACTAAGCCATTTCCTTCTCTACGTCCATCTCCTTATTCATAACTTTTTCACCTACTTTTTATGTATCAAATTTCATTATCTAATCCCTTCAGCTCTCCTTTTCTTTTCCCTTCACTCTTACCTTCTCTTTACTCTCTAGGCCTCACTTGGGCCTATCTCTCCTTAGCAAGTTTAACCTACTTGCCTCTTAGGAACTCACCTAGGTCTCTTCTCCTTCTATTCCTTTGCCTAGGACTGGTCTTTTATTATCTAAGCTTTCATTGAGTTTACCTTTTGAGATTAAAACAATTTTATTTCTATCTTCAAAGCCTCTATGACCTTAGGGATTTATTGCCACACCAATATTTTACTTTCTAGGTTCCATAAACCTTTTTTTGCCTGTCTTACTATATACCTACAATCTTATTCATTAACCTTCAACAATATCCAATAACAACCTTTCATATTCAAAACATAAATAATTCCAAGAGATAACCTACTATGATACCACTTGATGTAAAATGACACTACACTTACCTCATGAAAATACCAGGCTCTGAAATCTTATCTGACCCCTTCTTTATGATTTTGGATTGCTTTCTATAATAGGTCCTCTGATCATTTCTTAACACTCTTGATTGCTATTGTCTTCAAGAGGCTTTAAGCCTTCTTGTTGAATGCATAGTATTATTGTCTCACTTGATACATTCACCCCTTATTTTATCTATGCATTCTCTTTATCTAATCATCTTCTCAACATCATCACAACCATCATCTCCATAACTTCACTCTCCACTCTAGTTCAAACTTGCTCCTTCTATATAGCTTTATAGGCCTAAAGGCCTCATTCATAGATTAAATGTTATTACCTCCATGCTAGGTCCCTATGGCCATTATCCTATATATTTTTAACTCTTAAATTAATCCAAACAAAGAACATAAACCCAAATTTAACACTCTAAACAAATCTCCACTTTCTCTCTTTAAAGTCTCCCTTCTAGTAGTCCTATTTAGGCATAAATCTAGAGGGTTTTATGAAAATATAAGATTATTTTTAGATACCATTTATCTTTATACATATAATCCTAAATTTTCATGAATCCACTCTTATTTTAACCTTATTAACTCACACCCTTCTCATGTTATTAGGTCTCTTTTAGGCCTAATGCCAAGCCACTATATTAGAAATCATACCATATGGTCCAGTACCATCCTAAAACCTCTTAAATCCTCTAGATAACCTTAAAATACACATGATTACAATGTTTCAATGTGTTCCAAGGGTTACAACAAATGTTATACAATTTTCCATTTTCCAAACCCTAGTTAGTCTTACCACAGGGCCATGTAAGCCGAGAGAGCATAAAATGGAATTTAAAGAGTTTTAGATAATTTAAAATGAAAAAAACTATAGATTAGGTTCTTCCCCAATTGATCACACCTATTTTTATATTCATTATTCCATAATCATTCCCCAAAAAGGCTTCTATATGCAAAAAAACAAAAAATTGGTTACTTACAAGACTGTGAGAAGGTTTTTTTTGAACTCTTACACTTTGGGTGGATATTTAAGCCTCTAAATGGTTAATTTTCATAAATAATAAACTGTTCACTATGTTTATGATCCAAACCACTTAAATATCCTCTTAATAACCTTAAACCATATAAACTTATTCAAAAATCTTGACTCTGCATTGATAGACTTACTTCTAAGAGGATTGTGTGTAGGTTTGACTTGAATTAGTACCTCTTTATGGGCTTAGAAAAATTAAAAAGGATTAAAATAATCATGAATACATTTTATATTCTAATTATGACTCAAAAAAAATCAAATTTCATCTAAACAACCCTTCATAGATACCTCACTTACTATATAACCTTGATTGTAACATATAATAGGGATGTATCAAACTCAAACTACGTGATCTATAATGAAAGGTTTTAGATGAATCTTTCTCTTCAAAAGATGAATAAGGGTTCAAGTAGATTATACTCACCAATTAATGATATTTACCATATTATCATCACCCAAGACATTTAGATGACATTCTCAACACCTCTATTCTCTTAAGCTTGATTGTATTCTAAAACACAATTCTTAAAGCTTAAATACATCAACTGGTGACCTGAAGATCAATACCAAAATATTATTATCGATAAATTAAATGAAAAATAAGATATTGATAACATACCAAATACCCCTAAAAATCTACAAAAAACCTATGAATCATTTAATTTATTCATGGATATCATTTACATACACATTCATATACAAAATTTCTCAAGAAAATAGAGTTCTTGTAAAATTTGAACTTTTATTGAATAATATTCTACTCCACCTTTGTCATCTTAGAGGTTATCCTCCCTATAAACCTACTACCATTAACTCTAACTACCAACATGCATTTTAACTTATTATATATATTACTATACATGCAAAACGACTTCCTATAGATAACCACTCCACGTAGAGATGGTACTTAAAAATCAAGATATTAATTTACAATGATCTTGAACATGAATTTTGTGTCAAAACTACATTTAATCACACTTAAAGGACATAATATGACCTTAAAAACATTAATCAACATTATTATTTCACACAAAACCCAAAAATACCACACAAAGCCTAGTTACAAGATTTAAATTTTTAAATTCCCTTTTTGGTGACAAATTATAGATAGGCATCAAACACACAACTCTAAGATTATAAATCATAAAAAAACATCCTATGTGACCATATAAGACCTATAATGCCTACTAATATTCCCAAGACTACATGAACGATCCAAAAATTTATCTAACTAGTTCAAATGCTCAAAGGAACACTTATAAGGACATGTTCAAATGTCTGCATATGCAAAAGAACACACAAGTTTGGCTTAGATCCACATGGAAGGACATGTTCAAATGTACACATACACAAGGACATGGAAACATGTCCAAAACATACACACAGTGAAAATAATTAGCTTAGAGCCATGAAATAATGGCATATCCAAATGCCCCCGAGTAGATGTAGAAGAAAAGAGACAATAAAAAATAACCAATAAAGATATAAATGAAATTATGCATAATCATGTGGTACAATACATATAAGAGTGAAGGTGTACATAAGCTAAGTCTATAGTAGTAGTAGTTGAAAAAAAATAGTGTAGCATAAGATGATCAATATCAAGATATAATCAATGTTAAAACCTGTGATATGGAGTATAGAAAGATATAACCTAGCAAAATGGAAGTTGTGTATATGATGCCCCCAATGGGATAATATAGAAATTTTGAATTAGTGTATATGTGTATGTTCCCATGATGGGTAGATAGTAGCAAGTCTAGATTTGTGTAGAGGATCAGAGTCCTATAGTAATCTACAAACACTTGAAGGGAACAAGTAAAGTATGTATGTATGATAAAATTGACTAAACTAACATATATAACATATGTAGTACCTATAAAATATAAGGAATTTAAATATAGAGATTCATAAATATAAAATTTATATTTTTTGAGCAATATTTGAATGTTTTTGTATTTTTGAACATATTATATTTTTTTGTGTTTTCAGAGTATAAGATGTGTATAAGCAACATGAAAATGAAACTATGTTAAAGGAACATCCCTAGGTCACATTATATTTTGTTGGGAATGAGTAGGGATTGTGGGATTAAATTTCTATTATATAGGTTGAGGAGGCATATGATTTTGTCTCATAACAAGCTTAAACTATGAGATATACTATTGGATAAGGGTAACTAGTAGAGGTGGGATGTGAGAGAAGATAGTCAATGGGTCTAGGTGGAGGAGGAATAAAAGGAGTCATCTGAGCTCTTTATCATTGAGTAATAATTGAAGGTAATTTAAAATTTGCCATCCAATAATGATCTCCATATTAAGGTGGATCAATATGTGAAATAAGTTAAGTTCTAACATGATCCATGAGAGGAATGACATACATGTGCATCATTATAAAAATTGTAGGCAATAAGCATGTAAGACAAACTACAAGAATTTAAACCAAAAAATATAAAATGGCTTCTATCATGATGAAAAGGGTGAAAATTGAGCAAATTCTAGAAAAATAAGAAGGGAAAACCTTAATAGTACAGTAGGGTCATTGGCAATATGTTTAAAGTAAGTCAGGGTCACTAAATGATTTATCTATTTTAGGATTATAGAATGTAACCCTAGGTTGATAAAGAGTTGAGTATTAAATTAGGGACTAACATACTATAATATCTATAACCATTGATTTATATAATAATTGATTTATTTAAATATTCTATAAATAACAATAAATTAGAAAAGGTGTACTTAACTAGAAAATATGATTGAGATAGATAAGTGGTGGGCTAAGAAGTGATGCAGGAGTAGGGTAGAATGTTGTCAGTAGAGAATATGTGTTAGAACCCTCTTTTAATAATAGTGTGACCCTATTTTACAATAACACACTACATTATTGATTTTCTATGTTGTGTTAATGACCCTATGCAAGTGAAGTAGTGAAATTATAGGTAGAACTTCACTCTATTTCAGAAATCCTGTGCCTGTATGATTGGGACATGGATCATCATTTATTATATGCTTTGATTTATTTCACTATGAAAATATAATCCTCCATGCTTTTTATAGTTTTGATGAACACAAGTGGAAGAAGAGTGATGTTGTTAGGGTAGGCTGGCCGAGACCTCAACACCCCATGTGCTCAGTGCTTCCTACATACCAATACCTCAAAAGAGGATCAAGACCAAGGTAGTTATCCCAATCTAAGAGTTGGTGCAAGTGAGAGTGATGCTAGTATGCCTGAGTATGAATTGAAATTTGAATTCTTTGAGTGTGAAATGAGACTAAAAACTTGGGTAAAACTAAGCTTTGGGTTGTTGTAGATGGATATATGTAGAAAAAAGGATCAATAAACTTAATTTACACAACTTTTTTTGACCTTGTTCATGAAAATTTCCATCTAGGGGATAAATTAATGAGAGTGGTCTTTATATGGTGTTCTAATGCTTATCAAGACATGAAATGAGTCTAGGCCAAGATTAAGATGCTTTGGGGAGTGGTAAGATATCTATTAGGGACAAAACATGCTAATGCTCAATAGTGTTGTCCCCTTTTCCAATAACACAATGTGATATACACTAATGGGGTCATGCCATTTTCTAGTTGGTGGAATGAGTGAAATATGATTGAGGATGCCTAGGTGGTGGCTCAATGTGGATCTTGGTATGTTTAGGAATAGGCTAGACATGCATAAAAGATAGAAAATGATCAAAAGAGGCCCTAAGATAGGTCTGGGACTAAGCTAAGGATAGGGTGGTACCAAGTGACACTAATTACATTAAAATGACATTTTAGATAGCTACATGATGCATAAATAACAAAAATGGACTGTATTGGGCTAGCCAATAAAGTGGCTTACATAGCTAACTATATCAGGTTGGCTGATACAATTATGGAACAAAAAGAAATATGGTTGTATCTAGTCAGTGGCCAATAAATTTAGGTTAAAAATAAAATTATATTAGGTTAGACTATACATTTGATTGTATAGATAAACTATATTAGGTTAGCCAATATAGTTGCAGATAGAGAGAACTTGTTAGTGCAGTGCTTTTTCTCACTAGGTTTTGCCTACACAGTCGTATGGCCTTTTTATGTTATTTAAGCTTCCATAGGTTAGTTATAAAGGGTCTAAAGGCTAATTATATTTAATTTTAATTAGTTAATTAGGAAAATTAGGGGATTCTTCATGTTGCCCTAATTTTCCCTATATGTACCTCACTTTTCTTTTTTGGAAGGTTAATCAAGTTAATCGACTCATTCACTTTTTGCAATAATCGGGTAATGCATTATTTTCCTTCTATTGGAATTTTGGAGATCTCACACTACCTCATAGGATTCAACATTGATTTAATGAAATCTATTCAGAGATCTTGGCACACTCTTTCATGGTATCAAAGCCTTCCTGATAGCCTCATGCATCAAACTCCCTAGTAATATCCTCCATTCGTTTACCTTACTGTGATTTTTCTTTTGTCTTGGCTGCCATTTTTTGACCTTGAAGGCATTTTATTAATATACCTCAAAAATCATGTCAAAATGCCTTTGATGAAAAATCCGTTTACATATATTTTTTGGGTTTTTTGAGATCTAAAATGGGTTGTTCTTAGATTTTTGAGAAAGTTTGTATATTTTCCAAAAAATCAATTTCTTCCATTTGGTCAGATGTCTGTATAGATGAAGTAATCAAGCCTGCAAACCTTGAAAATAAACTTGTAAAACAAATCAAGTTTTCAGAGGGCCATTACTTGATTCTAAACCAAATTGGGTTTTCTAATTACTACAACTTGTCTGCTAGACCCATTCAAGCTTTCAACATTACTTTGCTTCATTTTCATGAAGTTAAGTAAAGTTGTTTGAAAACCTCAAATTACTCTTGGAAGAAGCAATCAAGATTCTAAGTGCTGACCACTAGGAAGTAATCAAGCTTCTCAACCTTGACAACTACTCTCAAACTAAATTATGGTTTTGGCATTACTTTACTTCCAACTCATGAAGTAAGTAAAGAAACTCAAGAAACTTGAAATACACTATAGAAAGCAATCGAGCTTTTCAATCTCAACTTTTTAAAATTAATTAGGATTCAATAGTGGCATTACTAATCTTTGGTAGCAGCAAAATAGTTGAAAAAACTTGTTCAACACTGCAAGACTGAATCGAGATTTTAGAGTAGCCTTACTGTATCATAAGTTCAAAGTAAAGTAGTTGAAAAAACTCGATCAACACTGATAGACCCAATTGGGATTTTGGAGTAGTCTTATTTCATTAAAAGTTTGAAGTAAAGTAGTTGCAAGAAATCAAAGTAAAGTAGTGTTGGAAACCCATGTGATGCTCAAGAGGGCATCAAATTTTTGGTGAAAGGTAATGAAAAAATAGAGTAAAGTTGTTTTCATTTTTGGATTTTTAGATGAAAAACATAAGTTTGGTAAAAGGTTTCCACTTTTGGAAAGGGTCTATGAATATGTGGGAGTAAGAAATTGTAAGTGATATAACATTCAATCCATAGCTCTTTTTTTAGTACTATTTTTTTAAAGTGCATATTTTCTCAAGATCTATGTATTGGTGACATTATTTATAGAATTTTGTAACATCCATTTTTCACATGGTGTAATGGATTAAAACTCTCTTTAAACCTTTGTACATTTCCTCTTGGATGCATTATCGATTGTGCCCAATATCCTTATCATATTTTCCAACACTGATTACTCATATATGCATTATTGGTTGTGCTCGATGTCTAATACTGAGCATGTGTGCATTGTAAATTCAAGGGGTATTCTTGATAGTTTAGGGGGTACTTGTACTATGTGATTTCTATTTATTTATTTCATTTTAATTATAAAATTTATCTCATTCTAATATTCACTAATAGATCTAAACATCTAACCACTCACACCATTTAACTATCTAGAATGGAAGTTTAAAATACAACTCGCTTTGAGAGGTAAAGGACTCTATCAGATTACTATGGGTGAGAGAAATGAACCATCTAAAAATGTAGAAAAGGTTAAGTGGTAAAATAAATGTGATGAGGCCTATGGGTTTCTATGCCTGTTAATGTCTCCTGACCTCCTATTTCATGTTAAATCTACAAAAACTCCAAACGAAGTCTAGACAATCCTAGACAAGCTTTTTGGAGTGTAGGACATCATGAGGGGTCATGAGCTAGAGAATGAGCTCATCACATTGACACCATGTGACTATGACACCCTACAAGACTTATTTTCAAATTTCAAATAACTGAGATTATAGTTGAAATAATGTGGCATTAAGAAAATAGATGACCAATTGATTCTATCCATGTTTGCAAAACTGGGTCATGATTAATTAGTTTTTGTCTCTACATTTCATGCTACCAAACATACACTTAGATCCACTTTAAAATTTCCATCATTGATGATTTTTTTACTAATTTGACTTGGGAGCAAGATAAGTTGGTTAAAATGGGTGTACTGAAGTCTTCAAAATCACATTCCTTGATTGCTAATTAGGACAAGAAGAAGCCTTCTAGCAGTGGCAAATAGGAGAAGAAATAATTTAAACCTGATCATGACTATAAGAAGAATCAAAAATCAAATGCCAAGCTAAATGTATCACCAAATGAGTCCTCTTCAAGTGGGAAACCTAAGATGGAGAAACTCAAATTCAACTTTTACAAGAAACTTGGACATGATGAATCTCAGTGCATGAAAAAAAGATTGACACCTTGACTAAGATGCTTAAGAAGAACAACATTAGTGTTCCTAAATCCTCATCTCACAACACATCAACACAAGATTATGCAAAAGGTAAAGATATAAAAAAGGGTAAAAACAAGGGCAAGGCACTTGTTGTAGTAGCTTTTCAGCCTTTGACTTGGGTCATTGACTCAGGTGTTTCCTATCACATGGCCTCTTCAGAGGATCTATTTTCAAAAATAGAGTCATGTTTTGTGCCTTCAATTCTCATGGGTGATGACACTTCAACGAAATTTAGTGATAAAAGATAAATCAAAGTAAGTGATAGGACCTCTAATGATGGTTTGTGTGTTCCTTCACTATCCACCAATCTTTTATCAATATATCAAATCACTCACATAGGTGCAAAGAAGCGAGTTGAGCTCACACTTGATTCAATGATCATCAAGGAGCTACACAGTGAAACCATAGTGGCTTATGGGAAGACCAATCATTAGTCTAGGATGTATACCTTCTCACATTTTCCCCTAGATTAACACTAAGCTACACTGCTTACTCATGTAGATGGAGTAAGCAAACTATGGTATAAACAATTTGGCCATTTAAACTACTATTACCTAGAGTAACTCAATCATCAAGACATGATTTTAGGGTTACCTAAAGTCAAATTCTCAGATGGTCTATGCAATGGTTGCATTCTTGGTAAGCATCCAAAAGATAAATATGACAAGGGCAAAGTAAGGAGAACTGAGCAGAAGCTAGAAATAGTCCATAATGACTTAGTAGGTTTATTTCCAAAACTATTATTCAATAAGACAAAATACATGCTCACATTCATCGATGAATTTTTGAGGTACACCTAGGTGTTTTTTCTCATAAATAAGTCTAAGGTCTTTGATCATTTTAAGGACTTCAAGGCACTTGTGGAGAAGCAGTCAGAATGTTCCATCAAAATCTTAAGGATTGACAATGGTAGAGAGTATGTAAAAAAAAGGTTTGAGCAGTTTTGCACATTAGAGGGGATTCAGATGCAACACATAGTTCCATATAGTCCTCAATATAAAGGTGTTTTTGAATGTAAGAACTATACCTTGAAGGAAATGGCAAACTGCATGCTTTAATCAAAGTCTCTTGCTCCTCAATATTGGGTTGAAGTAATCAACTGTGTGTGCTACATTTATAATCAAGTTACACACAAAGCCCTTAAGGGAATCACTCCTTTTGAAGATTGGGATGGTCATAAGCCCATAGTAGATCACTTTTGAGTGTTTGGATCCCCTGTAATATCCTAGATTACCAAAAATAAATACAAGGAAATGGACCCTCAAAGTCAGTCTTGCATCTTTATGGGGTATGCAGAGCGTGTTAAGGGATATAGGCTTCTCCATCCTAAAATTCATGATTTGTTCATTGAAAGGAGTGTCAAGTTTCATGAGGGCGCACTTGAACATAATCATGGCACTCTAGACTCTTCAAAAGTCTCATTAGACATTGATTCCACTTTTGATAGTGATGTAGATTCACCTCAAGATCCTCCTGATTATGGGGATGACTCTTCTTCTTCTTCAAGTTCAAGTGATGACAATAGTGATGAGGATACTCCTCCATCTCACACTAACACTATAAATGATGAGGAATCACCTCCTAATTCTTTAATCTCATACAATTTTGGTCCTATTTGGGCTAGACATACACTTCAAAGTGATAGAGGATGGGTTGGAAATCCATCAAATACAAGGTGGACATGAACACAATTTTAAGGGACTTCACATGCCTACTTATCCATTGCCTCAGATCCAAAAACCTTTCACGAGGCATCTGGCATTCTAGAATGGGATTCTATTATGCAGGAAGAGTACAATTCCCTAATTAGGAACAAAGCATGGGACTTGGTCCCTCTTCTTAAAAGAAGGAAATTAGTCTATTTTAAATGGGTTTATCAGACCAAGTATGGTGCAGATGGGTCAGTCGATAAGTACAAAGCTTGTCTAGATGTAAAAGGATTTTCTCAAGTACTTGGCATATAATATACTAAGACATTTGATCTTGTAGCCAAGATGATGTCTATAAGAATCATTTTAGCCATCACAACCATACATCAGTGGGATATTCACCAAAGAGTGATTTTATACATGGTGACCTCAAAGAAGAGATATATATGGAGAAACCACAAGGATTTATAGAAGATACCTCCTTAGTCTGTAGACTTAGGAAATTTATCTATGGACTCAAATAGGCTCTAGGGCATGGTATGCCAAGATGGAATCCTTTCTCCTCACAGTCGAGTTCAATAGATGCCAGTCAAATCTAAATGTCTACATCTTGTAGAAAGATGATTCTCTATTGATCATATTTATTTATGTGGATGACTTATTGATTCTAAGGAGGTCACAATCATCCATCTCAATAGTGAAAACTATACTTTTGGATAGATTTTTAATGATAGACATGGGATTACTGCACTACTTTCTCAAGATTGAAATCATTCAGTTAGATTCTAGGATAATTTTATCACAATCCAAATATTATCTTGATTTACTTGTGACCTTTAACATGGTTGATTATAATCTAGCTCCTACTCCCTTCTTGTTTGGTGTGAAGCTTGAGGCTGATTGTCCTACACCACTTGTTAATGCAACATCATATCAATAACTCATGGGCATTCTTATCTATCTCAAACACACTAGACCGGACATATCCTATGAAGATGGTTTGGTCTCTCAATTTATGCAAGAGCCACATGAGTTACATTGGAAAGTAGTAAACAATATTCTTCAGTACATTAAGGGCTCGCACAACTATGGGATACACTATAGAACAGGAACAGAGGTTGATTTGATTGGATACACAAATTTAGATTGGGCTAGAGATCTTCAGAGTCAAAAGTCTACTTTAGGCTATAATTTCTCACTTGGTTTGAGTCTAATAAGTTGGTCAAGCAAGAATTAGCATGCAATTTATTTATCATCCACAGAGGCAGAATACAGAGGGGATTTCAATGCCACCACTAAAGCAATCTATACTTATTGGATTCTCATTGAGTTTCGTGTCTAGTTTCATAAGCCAACAATCATATATTATGACAACCAAAGCATGATCTAGATTTATATGAATTTTGTTCTCCATCAAAGAAACAAGTACATAAATATTCACATGCATTTCATCAAGGACCTTATCAATGAACAAGTCATTGATCTTTGATACTATCCAACATTGGATTAGGTTGTAGATATTTTGACCAAACCCTTCAAAAAGAGTAAATTTGTTCATCTATGAGCTCTCATTAGGGTTAGGGTTACTCTGCCTTCTTCTTCCTCTAATGGAGTTTCATCACTATGTACTTGGGTACCTCATCAAGGTTTCAATGTTGGGACTCAATTCTCATCTCACCTAAGCTATGTTTAAGGGGGGGTGTTAGTATAGTGCTTTTTTCCACTAGGTTTTGCCTACATGGCTGTATGGCATTTATATGTTATTTAAGCTTCCTTAGGTTAGTTTTAAAGGGTCCTTAGGATAATTATATTAATTTTAATTAGTTAATTAAGAAAATTAGGGGCTTCTTCATGTTTCCCTAATTTTCCCTACATATAACCCACTTTTCCTTTTTGGAAGGTTTATCAAGTTAATCGACTCATTCACTTTTTGCAATAATTAGGAAATGCATTATTTTCCTTCTCTTGGAATTTTGGAGCTCTCACACTACCTCATACGATTCAACATTGATTGGGTGAAATCTATTCAGAGATCTTGGCACACTCTTTTAGAACTAAATTAGATCGACCAATACAGTTGGGTTGAAAGATAATGCTAATAAGTAAAATGGAAATGTGAAGACAATTTAACCAGCTTAGGTATAGGATTCACGTCAAGTTCACTAGAATGTATGTGGCCTAAGATGATCACTATAACAATCCTCTTGCTATTTATAGACTAGGATAAAAATAAAAAATCAAACTAGATCCTGTGTTCAAGAGATTAGTAGGTAATGACCTATAATGGTTATATATCTAGTACAAGGTAATCCACACTCAATATCAAGGGTGTATGGTTATGAAGCCTACACCTAAGATATTGGTTTTGGGGCTTGACTAGGTCTTAAGATAAATTAAAGGTTGTAACAAAGGGGTACAACAAGGATATAATAAATAAACTACATGCAAGGAAATAATGAGCAAGGGTATCTTAGATCAAAGATATAGATAAATCTAAACTAAATAAATTATGTGGTGCAATGGTTAACTATATAGGTGGTATATACAACCCAAGGTGAAAATGGAAAGCCTAAGCAACCCTATACCATACCAAATTATTCAATATAATGAAGAACCTAAGCAATGAAAACAACATATATGTTATAATACAATAAATAAATAAGACCCGTCTACTAAGTAAATAAAGGAAAGAGAGTAAGGATAAATATACTTACCTTTAGATTGACTTGTCAATGCATCAATCACCACCTTTGGCTCAAGTGACACTTTTTGAGAAGTATTAGGTGAACACCTTAAATGGAATCAAGAATACCTATATATTTTTAGCTGGGGACTCCAAATACCATTTTTACCTCTTTGATTCAAATTCTCTTACTGACCTTCAAAGACTTGGCATGATGACTTGACCTCCAAGAATAAGACTATAACCTCTAAGTCCTCTTTTTAGTGCTTAATGGTAGAAATGTGAGCACAATAAAATAATAAAAGTTTTGTGTGTTGGGAATGATAAATATGACCCCTATATATATTGATTCAAACCTATAAATCATTATAAAATCTAATTTGATAATATCATTTAGGTCGATATAGTCTAAAAGGATGTCAATTGACCCAAATTATATCAGCATGACCGATATAATAGGTAAGGTAGGGAAAAAATTGAACTATATCATCTAGGCTGATATAGTACATGGATAAACATGTAGGAAACAAATTTTATAAGCTTGGTTGATATATAAGGAATATAGGGTAGCATAAATACTAGACAAAATGCAAACAATGAGATAAGATGGAAAGAGAATTAAAAAAATTAGACTAATGTAATCAAGGTATGAAATAATAGTGGGGAAAAATATTTTAAAAAAATAGACTTATGTAATCTAGGTATGAAATAATAGTGGGGAAAAATATCCTAAAAAGTACCATGACTGATCCCACCCCATTCTTCATGGACTCCTTAGGTTGTGTAATTACCAAGATTGATACACTAACAAGCCCTTATAAGATAAATTGTCAATAAATAATAAAGGTGAAAATATTTTGTGTATACACAAGTTGAATATCTAAAAGTTTCTTATTTATAAAATAAAAGATATGTTAACCTACTTACTACCTATGTAAAATTAATAATATGGTGTTATAAATGATTACACCAACATTTTTAGATACCAAAACTGAATATTTATAGCATCTCAGTCTTGTACATTTGACAAATATCTATCAAGGCTCTCCCTTCAAATCTAAGCCTACCTATTACTAAAAGGATTCCATTTTCCATCTCATTGTGCCTAAATGATTATCTCTTAGCTTAGTTCATATCATTATGATGACTTATATCTCTTGCACTGTACAAAAATCTTAAAACCTTATGAACATATTTCACTATCAGTTTCAAATCCGTACCTATTTTCTAGCCTTTTGAACACTACTAGCCATAGAGGCACACTACCACCGATGGTAGTGTCTAAATATTTTTATCTTGTCTAGTATCCAAAATTAATCCAAATTAAAAACTATCAAAACCCATGGGTTAAGCTAATTGTCTTATTAAACCCTACCATAAGATATTTTCAAAAGGTGTGGTATAAATAGAAGTATAAGCCTTCTCATTCCTTATATATCAAATACCATGCAAACACCTACTAAATCTAAATCAATCAACTACACAAGCACTCTATTATTCCATATTCATCCCTATTTTCATATGAAGAAAAGGATAAGTCATATTACAAATCTAAAGCATTCAAAGAGCAAACCATGAACAATATTTGTTAAATTGCAAGCTAGATCATTGCATGCATCTTCATATAATATACTACACCCTTGTGCACACACTTTCTCACACATATGGGATAAATACATAAGTCTGAGGCTCTCCTTAGAGGATTGGCTATGTAGGTATTGCCCATCGACAGAGGGTCTTTGGGGATGCTCAACACCGTGAGCCACTAACCCATATTTAGTAAACTTGTTCCAAGGGTGATGAAGGTTGAAGAGCTATGGTTTTCATTAATTAGTGAAGAGTAGCAACCTATATCCCATATTTGATTACATTAGTAGAAATATGAAAAAACCTATAATAATGAATTTGGTCATATCCAAATCCAATCATTATTCCATACTAGACACCTATATCACAATCAAATAGTAACATTGATGTTAGTGTCTAGATTTGATGGTAGTGTATGTGGCTATATAAGAACAAATTTATAGAATCTAACAACTAGTCCTACATACTTTACACCAAATTACATTCCATATCTAAATGTATATAGTAAACCAAGTAACTACCATGATTTCATTTACCTTCTTAGGCCTCTATTCACTATGGCTCTTTCTCTTTATGACAGGATTGGCAATTTTTGAAGTAGAGCACTGATCATTCCTATAGAACCTTGCTACGTGTCCTCACTTATGACATTTGAAATAAATGAGGTTTCTCATAATGTACATACCTTGAGATATCTGATGATTCCTTGAAGTTTCATGAATTTGTTCATGCACCTGATCATCTAGTCTCCTGATGAGGGTATTACAAAACTTTACAATATGACTAAAACATTGACACTTGTAACAAATGATGTCATTATTCCCTTGTGAACTTTTTGACTATCTTGTGAAATGATGTTATTTATGCTTGTCATTATCTTGCTCATAATTCCATGTAAACTCATTCTTTGAGGATATTTTACACTCTTTATCCCTATGACCAAATTGATTACAAGTTAACAGTAACCTTTAAACTTTGTATACCTCATAGTATTTTATTATCTAATCTGATTTGTCCTCATTCTACCAACACCTTCTTTCTTTAAATGATGATTGGTCTTTAAGGTATTATTTTCTTACTTCATATCATCCTTTATCTTGTCTTGAGTTACATGCTCTTGTTCTTATTTGTATCTAAGACAATATCTATCACTAGCATGTTTTTGATTACTCATAATATTATCAAGATCATTTGAACTCTTTTCAAACTTCATAAATGACTTCACCTATTTTGAAGTCTTCTCTGATTTAGCTTTCAATGACTAATTTTTAATCACGTAACTTGATCACTCATCTTCTTTAGCTTTTAGGATTGTAGATAGGATTTCCAATTGATAACTAAAATGCTTGACTATATCTTCATGCTCCTTGGTGTCTTCAATCAGTCTTACCTCAAACACACTAAATTGATCTTCATAGTCCTTGATTTGTGACATCACATTATTTTTATTTTTCTTCTCAATCTTCAGATCTTCAAAAACACTCCTCAATTTAGTCTCTCGGTCCTTCTTATCTCTTTCATCATGTGTATCTCTGCTCATAGCTTGACTTATTTTAATTTTCAAAGACTCTATCTCTATTTGATACATGATACATTCCTCATTCTTACTCTTTACTTATTCATCAAGAGTACAACCCTGAGTTTCAAGTTTTTGTGTGATCTCATCATGCTCCTCGACTTCATTACTCAACCTTCCTTCAAATAGTCCAATTTATTCCTCATAGGATTTGATCAAGACATTTTTTTTGTTTTCCTTGTTTTGCAACTTCATTTCTTCCACAATGTCAAGATATTTGTCTTCAAGAGTGACTTTCTCATCTTCTTCCTCTAAGTTGTCTCTACCAAAGAAATTTCTACTTAACAATCACCTTCATCATCACTGAAAGCCATGAACAATGTCTCTTTGACCTTATTATGCAAAGAATCATCATTGTTAGATGTGGTCACTTCTTCTTCTGTAGATGAGTTACTATCTTCTTCATGGTAAAGGCTCTTACTTTTTTTGTATGATTCCTTATTTCCATTTTTATTATTGAATAACTTTATTTACTTGCTAAGACCCTCAGATTTATTGTGCTTAGCCTCATGTGATTCCTTAGAAGCTTATTTGTGTTCAGGCTTATCTCTATGAGGAAATCTAGCTGTAAAGTGACCAAATTTACCACATGAAAAACATTTGAAAGGAAGTCTTCCTTCATACTTACCTAATCCTACATTTAGTTTTCTTGCAATCAGAGCTTCAAGTTGATCTTCATTAAGATCAAAATCTTCAAGATTTAACTTGATCTTCTTGGTTTTTGTCTCCTTGATCACCTTGAAGGCAACTTATTTCTTAAGAGGTCTATCCTCATCAAGTCTCCTATCATAGGCAATAATGATCCCATGCAGTTCATAAATATTCATCTGAGTGAGATCATGAATTTCTTCTATAGTAGAAACCTTTAAATCAAACTTAAGTGTATTAGTCCTCAATACCTTCTAAACTATAGTAGCTTCTTCAATCATCTATCCAAGACCTATGATCATGTTTACTACCTCGCCAACATTTAGAAGATAAGATGCCACAGTGACTTCTTCCTTCATCTTGAGACTTTGAAATTGCTTCTTGTAGTTTTGCAACTTGGCCAATTTTACCTTTGAGTCTCCTTAATAGATAGTCTATAATTTTACCCAAATTTTCTTATCAAACTTGCAATGGATCTCTTTGGTGAACTCAACCTCTAATAGACCACATATGATATCATTCATATATTTTGAGCTATTCTCACTCAACTTCTTATCAGCAACACTAGTTGGAAGAGTAGCTGGTGAAATATATCCATCTATGATAGATTGCCAAATATCAAACCCTAGAGACATGATATATGTTCTCATATTTACACTCTAGAAAGCATATTTTGATCCATTTAATAGTGGTGCTTGATCTATAGAGAAACCCTGCATCTATTTTGTAACTTGGATCACCTTCAAGTGGTTAAAATTGCAATGAAGGTATTGCTCCAATACCAATTATTGGAGTTACAATCACTGGGGGGTAAATCAGTGATGGTAGATATTTAATTTTAATTCCAAATACTTTATACCATTAATCAATTAGCATATATCAACTTGATCAAGAAACATTAACAAGAAAGCTCATTCATTTAATGCATACACAAGATCAAACACACAACACATAGTTCCTATGGGAAACCCTCATGGGGAACAAAACCCACTATCAAGCCTGTAAACACATGGACTACTTATCCTATAAGATGGTTACAAACAAGAGACCCTTTTAGTGAAACACCCACTTCACAAAGAGCACCCACCCCTAAGTATGAACAAGCACCCACTTAATCTAGATGTTGAGCACCCACACAACATTTATGAAATCAACATCTCTATAATTTTGATTGAATACCAATCTAATTGAGTCACAATGTATAACACCTCTCTTCAATCCTCAACACTCTATCAACCTTGCTTCACATAGGCAACCAAGGCACCCTTTTGTATCTCTCTAAGCTTCTATGTTCATCCTTAACCACAAACTTGCATAAACTCTATAATCACAATAGATACATGACCAAAAGGTCATCCACATAGTCCTCTCTATGAAATACCTCTTAACTCATCCACACAACATACACCTTCTCTTTGCTTAGCTCATACAAGTCTCTATTTGTCTCTCAACATATATTCCTCAAGTCTACACAAGTCTATTTAACAATCCTAGAAACCATCACATTTGGTTTCACATTTTATAGAGTCTTCATGATTATTAAGATTAAAACCTTCTTTATTGGATACAATACATGCCTTTACCCTTAAGGGATATAACATGGGTCATTTTTAAGCACAACCCTATTTCAAATAGGCCCAAGTCACCTTTTAGGTCCTATGAAGACCCATTCACCTCTTTGACACTTTTCTAAGAAAATTAAGAACATAAGAACACTTTCAAATACATGGACCCATGCCACACAATATATAGGTCCTCCTTAAGTCATAACAATAATCACAACACCCTTCTTCTAAAGTTCAAATCGCTCAAACAACATTCTATGCATAGAGTCACCATGAACGAACACACAATCACCTTCTAAGCCTTTGATCATATTGAATATGATTGATCAAACCTTAATAATCCACATATATTGTCCTCATGGATTTTACAACATTATTTGATAGTTATCTCATCTCAAAACATTAAAATACCATTAAAAAACAACTCAATTACCCTTCTTGGGTTACTTGCAGAGCATGAATTAACACACAGTCAACTTTGGAGATCAATAACTTTAACTTAACAAATATTTATACCTTTAAATGAATATTACCAAATTAAACTTGAAATCGTCTACAACTTTTATTTTTACTTCAACATCAAATTATGCATAGATCAAAATTTATGGCTCAAAAACCAAGCACTAGTCTTTCTTTCATTAAATTCAAATATTTAAATCCAAATGATCACAGTTAAACCTCGATCACTTAGAACACATATAATTCTCTTCCCTCAATTGGAACCATCACTATTCTGCATAAGCAGCTCAAACTTTAACTCTCAGTGCTCCACTATCCAAATGTTAAATCTTGAACATGTTGACCTCATCTTGCGCTTTATGGCAATCTTGACCACATATGCATGATCAATCTCTGTTGAGTAGCCTGGTCTTTATCTTATAATGCTCACCATTAGATCTTGATTAAAAATCTTGAGATTATGACACTTATCACCCTACATGCCTTTTAATTACTTTACTAAAATTCACTTGTGCTTATGTTATTTGGTAGTCTCATGTGCATTATTCACTCTTTGACTTGTCTTGCACTGTTGATCTTGGTCAGTACAAACTACCACTCACTGTTGATCTTCTATCAGACTAGTGATCATGTGACACTTTCCACATATACATGAAACCTTTGACATGTTGACTTAATATGCACCATTGATCTTAATATTTATGATTAAGTGCTCATCATTACATCTTCTAGACCAATGACCTTAGTTTTTGATGTGGTTAAACTTGATGGTCTCTAGCCCATTACAGTCTGCTATAGTAACTTTGAAGCTTTATAACTTGAGCTAGACAACACTTCAAGACTCTAAATTTTCAAGGTAACTTCTTAGCACTATAAAAAACATCTCCATGTAATCCTTTAACCGATATTGACTTTATGCATATTTGAAATAAATGCTCAAAATTAATAGATCTTTCATGATGTGTAGTGATGATTTGGCTTCTCTTAAGCTAGAAGATGTATTTTGCTCATTCCAAATGATCAAAATATATACCAAAGTTCCTCCAAGACATTTATAGATGCCTCAAAACCTCATTTTTGTCCTTATAGACTTGTACATGTGCCATATCTCTTTAAGCTTTCAATCTGATCACTTTGTCATTTATGCATTAGTACCACATGCTCTCTTTGACATCAATGACAACTTAAGACACCAATGACCATGTCCAAAAAAATTTGGGGCATATTTATGAATCGTCACTCAAATTTTGATTGAATTCATGCCAAAGTGGTTTACATGTGGAAATTTAGGTTGTATTGGTGATCCACACACACCCAACCACCCATTTATGCCAATTTTACTTGTGATTAGGTCCCTTATATGCCAAAAGTGAAACAAAAACACCATATTCACTTGCAAACAAGGTAAATTCAAATAATTTTATGAAAATTTGTTCATGATAACCCCATTTATATTCTAATTTAGGAAACAAATATTTTCTTGTGGCATCGTAATTCATATTATGACCCTTGCACCTACAACTACCAATTTATGTTGATTTTACTTGTAATTAGTTCCTTATAGGCCAAAAGTGATACATCAACACTATATCCACTTATGACTAGGGAAATACAAATAATTATAGGAAAATTTATGCATGATCACCCCAATTCGATTCAAATTAAATCCAAATTAGTGTGATTGAGGAAACTTAAGTTACATTGGTGACCCACACACACCCAACCACTCCTTTATGTTGATTTCACTTGAAAGTAAGTCCCTCATATGCCAAAATCCTCACAACAATACCATATCCACTTTTTATGAGGATAAATGCATGTGTGTGTGTGTGTGTGTGTGTGTGTGTGTGTGTGTGTGTGTGTGTGTGTGTGTGTGTGTGTGTGTGTGTGTGTGTGTGTGTGTGTGTGTGTGTGTGTGTGATAATCCAAATTTACACTGAAATCAAACCAAAGTGGTATGATTGGTGTAACATGGATTAAAATGGTGACCCATGCATATCTAACCACCCCTTTATATGGGTATTATAGGCCAAAAGAAACATAAAAAAACTATAACCATTTAAAACCAACAAAATTCATGCATGGGCATGTTCATGCATTCTCCTTGGTCGCACAGGTACATTCATCCATTTTTACTTGAGATAATGTACCAACAACACTATCTCTATAACTTGTATAAATCTCATGTTGATTGTTTTTTAGGACATTGATGGTATGATTTGTGTGCCATTCTTGGAGATTGATTTTTTTGAACTCGACTATTCTACCTTGAACCCTCTCATTTCAATTTACCTTTCAATTTAAATCAATTGAGCCCCTCCCTTATTCATATAGAGGAAGGAAGAAGATCTAGTATGGTTTGTGTATGGGTATGGGTGCCCATCAATAATTTCCCAATCACATGGTAAATTTTATCTATTGAGTGTCATCCCTCAATCCAAGCTATCAATCAAGTGTTATCTCATCCCTCAATTCATCAATATATTATATATTCCCTATACAAATAGAAGGGAAACTTTTCACATCACTCCCTATAATGTGTGCCCCTAAATTTATTCTATATATAAATATCGAAATTTATCCCCCCCATCTCTATGTGGGGCCATTGTTAGATAGATATATAGGGTTTATCATCAATCAAGTGTCCCCCATTTATTATGGGCCCACTCTCTCAGCCTCAAATATAGATGATCTATCTATATATATGGGTGCCCCATATATATAAAGGGAGGGAATAGTCACCACCCACTAGTGTGCCCATTGTATTATATATGCCTTATCCTTATCTTATATAAACAAAAGTGAAATTGTTTGTACATCACTTACACATCAATCATTGATGACTAATGTTATATATTAAATATCAATAAATATATATTATTATGGAACCATTATATATTTAGGGTCAATCAAACAATCAATTCGTAAACCAATTGGGGTCCCATATCTATTTATGGGCACTCAGGCACCCTATAAATATCTGGGGAGGATGAGACCCCCTATATATAGATGAAGACTCAATTAATTTATTATATTAATCAAGGGCCCCTATCTATAAATGGTTACTCCCCCCCCCACCCCCCCACACCCCCCCCACACACAGACACAGACACACACACACACACACACACACACACACACACACACACACACACAGATATATATATATATATATATATATATATATATATATATATATATATATATATATATATATATATATATATATATATATATATCTTGGGAGGGTGAGGGGTGCATGACTCTTATCCATATATGGGTCCCCTATCTATATATGGGGGACCTTTCTATTTCTCTATTTAGGGGACTATACATATAAATATAAAAATTTTCCTCTGTATATAGATTATATATGCCTATAATTCCCTTATATAGATAGGGGTTACTCAGAAACCCTATCTATGGTGAACTTGATGGGCTCAACCATCGCCCCTATGTAATAAATGGGAGAGCACTTGACAATGACCTAAATTTGATTGAGGTGGATTCAACACTCCATTATGTTGGATTGAATAACTAGAGGAAGGTTTCAAACCTACCGTATTTAGGTCATGGGCCTAATGATTTGAATAATTAATCTTTTGGGCTTCATTAGATATGGATATGGCCACAATGAATCAATGCCATATCCATATCCCATATCTATTTATGATAGGGCCCTATTGAGATAATGAGTCATTGTGAATCTTATTACATGTGTAATTTGATTGGATCATTTAATTGTATTAAACATGAATGAATGATATGGTAGCACCACCTTTTTCCAATGAATAATGACACAATCATGACCATCCCCCACCATATAACTATAGGGTTTAATTGGCACTGATAAAATATATAGTTTAAATAGCCAATATATATCAACACCCTCACTTGATGTATATATTTAGATTTAAATTTAGAGTTAGTAGAGATAGGGGCCAAGGTATATCAATATTATCTGCTATATCTAGTTTAGTCTATCCATTTAACAAGTCTATCAATGATCAATGTTATTACATTACATACATAATATGTATGGTATGACCAAAACAACCTAGCGTGCATGATGCCTAGCATGGCATAAATGATGTGTGTGATTCAATCCATATCCATATCATAGGCTAGATTGATATCATCTCTATACGTAACATGATGTTGATGTGATGGATAAAGGAATGGGTATGGGTAAGATGATGTGATGTATAATGCCTACTTATTGATATGATAGTTGGTATCAACCATTTGGCATCATTGAATGGGTTTTGTTAATTATGGGTTGTATTTGTGTGGTGGGCCTATTGAATATTCTAATGCCATAAAATAGAACTATATAAACTAGTGTGGTAGTGCAAGTGGCCCAACATACTAGTTTTCCCCTCCTATGTTGAATTGAATACTATGATGCCATTGGACCATCCATTTAACCAATGAAAAACATCAACCATATCTATGGGAGAATCAAGGGACTTGGTTTGTCAATACCAACTGACCCAATATCAAGTCACTTCCATAACAAGACATCAATGTTGGAATTGATAGGGTACCAAGGTTGTCCCAATACCCAATCAAAACAACTAGCTATCTCTTATCTTGATATAACAATAATACCTCATGACTCACATAAAAATCATCTCATGTGTGTGTATCTCATATATAGATGTGACATGATAGAGGCATACTACCTATAGTGTGGCACCATATGGATATAGGGGTAAATGTCTCATGTTGATTTATGAGGTAGACTTTGGTAATCTTAGGTGACCATAGTTCAAATAGGAATTAATATAGTGTTTTTATGTTATTTTTGGCTTATAACCCTCAAAATCTCAAGTAAAAATGACATAAAGGGGTGTTTGGATATGTGTGCATCACCAAGGCAACCTACATTGCCCTATAATATTATTGAGATTGGATTACATGGCATTTATTAAAAGACAAATATAAGTTGTTGAATATGGACTTACCTTCCATTTTGTGTATCCAAGAGTTGATGTTTGATATCACACTACATAAGATGGGTTTATGAGCTCCACTTCATGGTGAAAGGACAAGTTAAATAGGTGTTGGAATTTAAATTCTTCACTTAGAACTTGGCTCCCTAGACTTAAAAAAATATGGAATGCTAGGCTTGATCTCAAGATCACACATTTTCTCTAGTGTTTGGTATATCAAGGCATTCCTCTTGGGGAGTGCCTCTTACACTTAGAATTGTTTAGCTCATATGTTTGTCCTTCTCTAGACCCGAGTACTTAAAATATATATTTTGAACATGTTTAAGAGCTCAACCTCCTTGTAAATGGATCCATAATATTTTCCAACCATTCTACCTAGAACCCTTCTCTTGGCACATGGCTTTTTTGTGGGAGAAAGCTTAGTGGTTGGCTTATATTCCTTTTATATGGATCTTATTTAGAGATATAGTTTTATTTCAGCTATAAAAATCTAGGAATTCAATGATTTTTAACAATGTAGAACCATCTTCATAGTTTTTAGTTAATGACAAAAGGTGATTGTTATCTCTTCAACTATGTATATCCAAGCTCAATTTTAAAAGGTGGCACTTGATTTTCAACATTTGCAGGAGCTACTCAACCACTGAAGAGTGTTCCTTGCACTATGACTTGCATCCCCCAAGACTAAAAACCTCATGGCTCCCCTCCTATGGTGCATAGGGGCTGATGTAGTTGCTTCTCCACTCCTCCATAGTTTGGGGAAGGGGGTGATAGGAGTCCTCTACCACAACATGGGAACTCTATCATTTCCCTATTGTGATGAAGCTTGCATTTGAAAAGATGGTTCAATTGGTAGTTTTGTTTAGTTTCCTTCTTTTTAGGGCATCGTTATTTCTTTGCACCCCATTAAAACTAGTTAGGATGATTGGGTGGTGCCCAATCCTCCTATTGAGTGTTTCACTTAGAGCATCCAACCTCCCAAAGATTATCCACCTCAACCTCTTTCTGGGGTTGCAGTGTGTAACTGAAGATTTGTGTTTTTTATGTAACCTTGTGATCTTTGAGTTATCATGTGTGGTTGGTAGTTTTTAATTTTGAGCCCTGTCTTCTCACCAATGTAAAGTTTGAGATGTTCATATCAATGGACTATTTTATTGTTATAACTATTTTTATATTTTTATTATTTTTGATTAATAATAAATATAATATTACATTCTAATAGTAATGTAAGTAGTGAGTTAACATGTGAACATGTGGACATTTGATATAACCACACTAAAATGTAATCTGTCAATCGACAACAAACATGCCAACTTTATAAACTTTTCCACATATGAATGGAATACCCCTTCAAAGTATATTTAGTACAATCCAAACTCTAGCAGGTATACAACTAGTAACCATTTAGTGATCATAAAGGTGATCATCATTTCATGACACTTATATAATATACAAAATTCTTGGGAAAGAAAGAACAAGAGTAAAAATCTGAGGATCCTTACCTTTTATTCATTAGATGTATATATCACTATATATCTACACCATTAGCTCGATCTTCACCATTATTTTACCTCCAAGAGGTCTATTCTGGACCTTGTGTATATATCACCATATACTTACATGATCATGCTTTGTTCCACAAAAAATGTGTGTTAGACAAGTAAATTTAGACCAGTCAAAGCCAAAGCTTGCAATTGTTTTCATGGCTTAAATGCTTGGAAGAGAGAATACATATAATCAAACAAACTTTGGGCAATGAGAAGACATGGGAACATATTTCATGTTATGGACCATAAGTAAATCAGACGTGAGCTTCCATTCATTTTCTACGTCATATGACCAAAAACATCAACTACAAATACCCATGGAAAATTCCATGAAAAACATGGCCCATAAGACCAAAAAAAAAGAAAAAAGAGTTTTTGTTTCACATCAACTATACAATATTCATTTCATGTACTTCACTTCACTTTTACTATAGGATTTCTCTCATTTCTTGGCATTACCCATTTATTCACGTCACTTTACTTGACCTAGTGACATGGTCAATCTGTGTGAGGGAAAAATTGATATGTCCCAAAGAAATGTTTGAATAATGATAAACCTTTTTGCCTATAATTTGTCAAGTCACGTGGAGTCAATATTTCTCTCATGTCTTGGCATTATCCATTTATTCACACCACTTGACTTGACTTGACTTGGTGAGATTGATATGTTGTCAAAGAATTGTTCGTACAGTGATAAACTTATCCCATGTGAATATTAGATGATCCAATGATTTTTTTTACATCGATTGATAAGCATACTCATTAGGTATATGATAATTCTTTAAGTGCTAGCTTAATACTTCCAATAAGATAATATTAGGAGTTGCTACAAAGATAAAAGTTAGTCACAAAAGGTGTAATTTTATGTTTTTATTAAAGTGGGATTTTGTCAAGTGAAAGAAGGTAAATTGGTAAGTGTATTTCATTCAAAATTTATGACTATTGATTTAATCTCATTTTTTGTACATGAAACATTAAGAAACATTAATATAATATATTAATGCAAGTGATGATGAAAAATGAGGTGTTGTGCTCCTTCATACAACATGTAAACCAATAACATTCTTCAAACATGATACATATAAAATTGAATGGATCTTGGCGGAGGGAAACTTTAATTTATATGCTAGTGGACCAATCTTGGAAAACACTTTTAAAATACCATAAAACTTTGGTGAAAGTGTCTGATGACCCTTCAATGTCAAAGAGGATTCGCTATAAGGTTGGAGATGGAGAAAAACCATGTCACCAACATCAAAATCTGATTCTAAGTGGTGTTGATTAACATGTTGCTTCAGTGGTTCTATCCTAGATGGAGGTTATCTTTGAGAGTTTGAAGGATAATTTCACATGTGTAGAGTGTGGCATCAAATCCATGTACCTTGGAGCAACATAAAAAGTATGTTTGAAGAGAAGGTGGTGTTTGACCATAAATGACCTCAGATGGGGTTATATTGGTGGCACTATGGTATGTAGTGTTGTACCACCATTCAACAAGTGGTAACCATTTGACCCAATGACTCTATTGATTTAAGGCTAAACAATGTAGATAGGTCTCCAAGCATTTGTTGACAATTTATGTTTGACATGGTTTAGTTTATAGATGGTAGGAAAAACTCATTATAACTTGGGTGCCATAGATGTGGAAAGATTCCTTCCATAAGTGACTTGTAAAAGTGGAATCATGATCACACAGAATTGAGGTAGGTATCCCATGGAGGTCATAGATCTAATCTTGAAAGGTTTAAGCAACAATGGAGGTAGTACAAGGATGGTTGAGGTTGAAAAAATGTGCATACTTGGAGAGCCAATCCACCACTATGAGAATCATTGATTTCCTACTTGACTTGGGTAGTCCCTCAGCAAAGTTATGGAAATATTTGACCATACCTTGGTAGGGATAGGCAAGGGTTGGACCATTCCTAGGGTGGTGACAATTTCCTTTTTGGTTGCATTGGCACATTTCACATTCTACCACAAATGTTTGATGTCATGTTTAGTGCCTTCCCAAAAAAGAATTCAGTAATTTTTTCATAGGTTTAAAAAAAAAACTTGAGTAGCTCACTAATGGAGAGGTATGTAGCTTGAATAGAATTGTTTATCTTAGTGATGATTGCGGTGTTAGTACCAAGTATACTTTGTGTCTTACACAGTGACCATCCAAAGAGTAATTTTGTTGAGAGACAAGGTTAGTGGTCACTTATTGAATGAGTTGCTAAATTTGGGTGTCATGGGACCATTCTTAGTATGACTAATGCACCCAATATGGCATGGGAAAGGAAAACACATACAACACAAGGTTGTTTGTTATTCATACTTTTAAGATAGTGCATTTGTAAAAACATTGTCTTTACCCTTGTTATAGGTAATCTCATAGTCATACCCCATTAATTTGGTTACCCATTTTTATTGCTTGGGTGAAGAGACTCTTTGATCTAATAATTAATTGAGGATATGGTGGTTATATTTGATGTAGAAGTTCCTCCTGACTAGATATGGGTACCACTTGTCGATGGCATAGAGTATAACTAGCATATTTCTCTCATATGTGGAATGAGCAAAGTTTTTCCATGTAAGTCCTTTACTGGTGAATGTGAGGGGTTGACCATCATACATTAGAATGGCTTCAATGCCACTTCTAGAGTCATCATTTTTTATGATACATAGTTTAGAAAAGTTGGGCATATCTAGAATAGATTTAGTGCACATTGCATGCTTGAGCAGTTTGAAGGCTTGTTTTCTACATCAAACCACTAAAAGGCATATTTTTTAACATTATAATTAATGGAGTGACAATTATTCCATAGTCATAGAAAAAAAATAAATAATACCCGGTAAGGCCCAAAAAGTTGAGAAGGCTCTTGAGTGATTTTAGTTCAAACCATTTTTTCATAGCGTCAATGTTTTTAGGATCCACTTTGACACCTTCGTAAGAGATGATGTGTCTAAGATACTCAATTTAATTTTGTCCAAAACCATAGTTGGACCATTTGGAACATAAGAGGTTATTATAAAGGACTCAAAAGGTATGGTACAAATATATCATATGCTCATCCATTTATACTTATAGACAATAATGCCATCAAAGAAAACTAGTATGAAATTGCATATAAATGGTCAAAAGATCTTGTTCATTAAGCTATGAAAAGTTGATGGAGCATTAGTGAGGCCAAAGGGCATGATGATAAAATCATAATGGCCATCATGAATCCAAAATATTATCTTGGTAATATCATCTTCCTTGATGCATATTCGATGATACCTTGATCACAAGTCGATATTCATGCAATTCATCAAGTCGCTTATCAATCACTAGACTAACTAACTTGTCCTTGATAGTGAGTTTATTGAGAACATGGATGTTGGGATATTTTCCTTTGGTTTAGCATGACTTATCCTAGTCATGTGCCTAAGAGAATAAGTACTCCAATAAGCTAGCTTGATGGAATATCATGCGAGAAATGATCTCATGTATTCACCTGAAGCACACAACTTAAGACTGTTTAATGTTGGTTTTTTCATGTAGTGGTGTATGAATTGAGCTCTTTATAATAGGGTGATTGAATAGGAACATAATTTTAACCATAAATATCATAGTATAGCCAATCCTAACAATTCACTCATTCCATACTTAAGCTATTCATCATGGAAAAAGATAGGTGTAAACTGAGAAAATGAGTAGTAGTATCATTGATTTCATAACAATATTACAAAATGTATTTCATCAACACATATGTTCTATCTCATTACATACAAAGGTCGTATTCATAACAAGATTACAAAATGTATTTCATCAACACATATGTTCTATCTCATTACATACAAAGGTCATAATACATATCAAGATCACCATACAAAGGTCATAATACATATCAAGATCATGACTAAGCTCAACATTACAATTACCAATTACCTTCTTAAGTAAAACTAGGGCATATTTATACATGGTTTTACCTCAACTATTCTATTACATTATTAATATGAAAATGATGAATTATTAATAACCAGTTCCCCCTATATACCCTCTCTATGATATATATATATTTTTTCATGCTCCTATCTTCTTGTGAACTGATTCTAGATTCATGCCTGATTATTCTCCTTTGATGTTCACATGAACTGATTCCTAACTATCCCCACTTTCTATGCCCTTGTCCAAGTCATATGCTATTATTCGAGTCTTGTGTCCTTGGTTCCTCTATGTTTTTAACATCCTTTTTCCTTTCCACTTGAATCTCCGCTACCAAAGTCCTCTGTGTCATGTATCTCCCATGCCCTGGCTCACTTCCACACCTCTATCTTCTACAATGTTTCCAAAAAATACTTAAAATAAATTAATATAAAATTTGGGGTCCAACATCACCCCCCACTAAGCTAATAGTTCATCCTAGACTATGTGCCATCCTTAGAACCCTCAAATTCCAAAACATTAGGGCTTATTTGCTCAACCTATCGCTTGAATTTCTCCTAGTGGTTGAGGGTAATCTCTAGTGTGGAGGTAATTTCCTCAACCTCACCCTTTAGTCATTTAATCTCCTTAGGTTGTTTTATAAAGTCACCCACTTGAGTCATTAACATTTTAAATTTAGTAGTGGCATCCTTGTGGATGTCCTCAAACAACCTGATTCATATCAAAACCTATCCTCTGAGTGCCACAAAACTGGTATTAATTTCCTAGTGGTGAGCATTAATCTTATTTTCTAGTTCCTCCATATCCTGAAATGCTTTTCCATGTTACACTCTATCCTTTATTATTATATCATTCTTGATAAGTTGTTGGAATTGGTGTTTCTCAAATTGAAGCCTATCTTCCAAAACTTTAGTGGGTCACACCACTTTTACAAAAAACTCATCATCTATGGGAACTGTGGCACCAACTCTGATCAAAAAGCTCTTATAGACCTCAACGGACTCAACAAATTACTCCATGGCCCAAGTCTGCTCCTACTATGGATTCTCTTGGTCTTTGCATTTTTTTAATAAAAGATCTACTAGGGTATCTAACTTATCAATAGCTTCACTCGTAAGAGAAATCCCATCAGCAAGTGCTAGTTCATTTTGTAAAATTATCTTACATAGTTTTATAGTCCTCACTTAAGACACTATTGTTGCTTCCTACTAGCTCTTGAGATCTTCTAATTCATGTTCAAGTCTTAACCTTGAATTACATTCTTGTTAGTATATGGAAATGAATTCACAGTGATTTTTATATAACGACTTCAATATTAAGTTTAATGAGGGGTTTGCCTTCTTGAGCTAGTGAACATTGTTAAGGATGCACCCAAAATACATTAGGAAGATCACCCTCATTCGGCATTAAATTTGTGCTAGCTGATGGAAGCTCAAATTGGTGTTCCTCATTATAAACATCCATGTAAAAGGAGAGTTTTCTTTGAATTTGATTGGAATATTATTCCTTGGGGAGATATTCCCACTTATACAGTTCTTCTTTAGGGATGTTTTGTTAGAGATAGCAATGAGCAGGTAGGTTATCACTCTTATTTTTTGTTGATGTTTGAATTCCACAACATGCCCTTTTCCCTTGTTAGGACCATGTTTGATTATTTAAACTTATAGATTAGTTTTTAATTGGCCAATTAGGACAGTATCTTGGTTATCAGTGCCTAGGGTTGCACCTCTGTCTTCCCCCTCTTCACCAATGGGACTCTCAATGTCTATTTATGTATCATTAAGGGTAGGTTATTCTTGATGCTATGAGGATTCCTTCTCTGAATGAAGGGTGGATACATTTTGGACCTTTTGGGTAGGTTCCCTATCTTTCAGTGCCTCAATAGTCACCACCATTTGTTCAGATACCCTAATATTTGATACAAAATGCTCTTGTCCTAAAGGAACAACTATCTATTGGGTGGTATTGGGGCCCTCTTGTTCCTATATTGCAGGTATACCTTGGTCTCTTGGTGGTGATGGTATAATCCTTTACTACTTAGGTTTCTCATCTTATGCACTCCTAGTGGAATCATGCCTTGGCCTCTTCTTTTTTCTTCACTACCTTCTTTTAGTAATTATTTCTATTAAAAGGGGAAGGGTTTCTCTAGTGGCCTCGTGAAGTCTTGAATCCTTCTTCTTGGTATTTATCATGTAATACAACACATAAATGTGGTCCCCTACAAGAATATGGTGTGTGTTGATACTGGTGTTATCTGATTCATTCTTTTCCCTATAGTCCTTTTATGGGTAGACATATAATTATCAAAGAGTATGAGTCTCATCATCAAATTTTTCAACATCAATGTGCACTTTGTGTGCATCAAGAATGCGATTTTTAGAATTTTTGAAGTACTTAGAAATGAAATCATAAGGTAAATTGAGCCACCCTAATAAGTTATCCATGGGATCCATTCAAATGTGAGTGAGTAAATAATGTTTCATAAAAACAAACTGAGCTTTTATCGCTATTTGCTTAGGCAACTCGTTGGGGATGCACCATTCATTTCCAAAGGTTTCCTTCATCCCTTCAAACAATACTTTCATTTTTAGCTTATGGGAGGGGGTGATGGTACTTGGGTAGGTGAACCATTTCATCATTCTATGAGGTACTTATTTTTTAGTAGGTAAAACCACTTAAATTATTTATTGGCATACTTTGGAACACCAAACTCATCAAACACCAGTAAAAGTAGAATCATGCCCCAAGGAAAATTATGATTGAGCAAGTGATGGGCCTTCTCAGCATTTGCTTCAATCCTTTCATCAAATTACTAGGAGTAATTATAATTTTTCTCTTAGGCTATCTATCTTGCCACATATAGGTACACCATATAAACCTCTTTCTATCTGCCCACACCCTCAAGCTTAGTCATAGCTAAGCACACAATTACCTAAATGGTGAGATCTTGAAGGCTAGAAATGTACATGGCATGGCCCTCCTTTTTGTATTTTAATGCCACCATCATCTTTTCAATTACCTTTTTGTCCTCTAGATCCACATTAAGGTGAATTCCCAAACATTGTAACCCTATTACCTTACTGATCCATTGGGCAATGATTCACATCCTACACCCTACAAATTAAAAATAGTCTTTATGGATAAGTGAGACCAAAAATCTCACCACTTTCATGGGCTTCCAAAAATAAGGCAAATGGTTAAGCTAGAACATTAAGTGGCCACATTTCTAATGTTCTAGTGCTCAACCTTATATTCATGCTACAAGTCTCCCTTATTTCTAGGTTAACAATGATTTTAGTCAAACACTTGATAAGGGGAAAATTTAGACTCCCAATTATCAGTGTGCACAACCAACTTGGGGTGTTGTATTTCTTCAATTAAAATAGGGGGTGGATATGGTACTGTAGCCTTCTTCTTACCAATGCACACCATCATTGGTTCCTTCTTGATGTATGTATCTTCTACTCATTATGTCAGGTTTTATTCTTGCACACTGTATTCACTAAAAACTTCATCTTAGATAAAAATAAGATGTCCTCTTGCACCCTCGTACTCTTCTTCTTCATGAATTACTTCTAATTTTTAACTCCTTGTCTCTAATGTGCAAGAAAGTGTGTTTCATCTAGCTATAATAAACTTCTAGGTGCAATTTTAGAGATTATTTATCATCTAATCTTTCAATGTGCACAATATGTAAAGAGGGAATAAGGAACTCCACTGGTAGGACTGCTTCAGTGCCAAAGTCAAGATTAAAAGGTGTGCTCTTGTCCAATCTTTTGTATGTGGTTTGATACACCCATAAGGCTATTAAAACTCAATAATCCCATTTAGTGTGACTAATATTACAAATCTTTGTTAATGTATGACCCCCATGATTAATATTTCCTATGCAAGGGTGGTCGAATTGGTAGTTTTGTTTAGTCACTTTCTGGTTGGGGCATCATTGGTCGTTTGCACCCCCTTAAAACTAGTTAGGATGATTAGGTGGTGCTCAATCCTCCTTTCATTTAACCATTCACATGGAGTGCTCAACCTCCCAAATATTATCCACCTCCACCTCCTTTTGGGGTTGTGACATGTAATTGAAGATTTGTATGTTTTATGTTTTTTATGTAACCTTGTGATCTCTAGGTTGTCATGTGTGATTGACAGTTTTTTTAATTTTGAGACATGTCTTCTCACCAATATGGAGTTTGAGATATTCATACCAACAAGTACCTTTATTATATAACTATTTTATATTTTTATTATTTTTTATTAATAGTAAATATAATGATACGTTTCAATAGTAATGTTAATAATGAATGAACATATGGACATTTAATATTACCACACTAAAATGTGAACTGACAATCGACTACAAACATGCCAACTTTATAATTTTTTCCACATATGAATGAAGTACCCCTTTGAAGTATATTTAGTACGGTCCAAATTCTATAAGGTATACAACTAGTAACCATTTAGTGGTCAAAGCCAAAGCCTGTAATTGTTTTCATGGCTTAAATGCTTGGAAGAGAGAATACATATATTTGGACAAACATTGGATAGTGATAAGACATGGGAAAAACTTTCATGCCATAGACCATAATTAAATCAGACGCTAGATTTCATTCATTTTTTGCATCATATGTCGACATGCATTATTAAAAATAAAATATTCCCATGGAAAATTTCAAGAAAAACATGGCCCACTAGACCAAAAAAGAAGAAAAAAGAGTTGATTCATTTTGTGCACTTCACTTCACTATTTCTCTCATTTCTTGGCATTACCCATTTAGTCACATCACTTGACTTGATCTAGTGAGATGGTCAAGTCATGTGAGGGTAGAATTGATATGGAAATATTTGACCATACCCTGGTAGGAATAGGCAAGGGTTGGACCATTCCTGTGGTGGTGACAATTTCCTCTTTAATGCATTGGCACATTTCACATTTTACCATAAATGTTTGATGTCATGTTTAGTGCCTTCCCAAAAAAAAAATCAGCAATCCTTTCATATTTTTTAAAAAAACCTTGAGTGGCTCGCTAATGGAGAGATATGTAGTTTGAATAGAATTGTTGTCTTAGTGTTGATTGGGTACCAGTACCAAATATAGTTTGTGCCTTATATAGTGACCATTCGAAGAGTAATTTTGTTGAGATGCAAGGTTAGTGGTTACTTATTGAATGAGTTGCTAAATTTGGTGTCATGGGACCATTCTTATTATTATTGATGCACCTAATTTGGGATGGGAAAGGATAACACACATAACACAAGGTTGTATGTTATTCATATTTGTAAGATATGACAACATTATCTTTACCCTTGTTTTAGGTAATCTCATAGTCATAACCTATTAATTTGGTTACCCATTTTTATTTATTGGGTGAAGAGAATATTTTCTCTAAGAAGTACTTGAGGTTATGGTGATTATTTTTGATTCAAGAGTGCATCCTGACTAGGTATGGGCACCACTTGTTGATGGCATGAAGTATAACTAGCATCTCTTTCTCATATGTGGAATGTGCAAAGTTTTTCCATGTAAGTCCCTTGTTGGTGAATGTGAGAGGCTAACCATATTACATTAGAATGGCTCCAATGCCACTTCTAGAGGTATCAATTTTGATAATAAATGATTTAGAGAAGTCGAGCATATCTAGACCAAGTGTAGTACACATTGAATGCTTAAGCAGTTTGAAGGCTTGTTTCCTATATCAAACCACTAAAAGGCATATATTTTAACATTATCATTAATGGAGCAAAAATTATTCCATAGTCATATAATTTTTTTCTATAATACCTAGTAAGGCCCAAAAAGCTTTGAAGGCTCTTGAGTGATTTGAGTTCAAACCATTTTTTCATAGCATCAATGTTTTTAGGATCCACTTTGACACCTTCCTAAGAGATGATGTGTCCAAGATACTCAATTTCCTTTGTCCAAATCCAAACTTGGACCATTTGGAACATAAATGGCTATTATAAAGGACTTGAAAAGTATGGTCCAAATGTATCAGATGTTCATCCATTTATAGCTATAGACATGAATGTCATCAAAGAAAACTAGTATGAAATTGCATATAAATGGTCAAAATATGTTGTTAATTAAGCCCTAAAAATTTGATGGAACATTAGTGAGGCCAAAAGTCATGATGATAAATTCATAATGGCCATCATGGGTTCAAAATACTCTCTTGGTACTATCATCTTCCTTGATGCATGTCTGATGATACCTTGATTATAATTTGATCTTCATGCAATTTATCCAGTCACTCACCAATCACCAGAATAACAAACTTATCCTTGATAGTGAATTTGTTGAGAGTGAAAATGTTGGGATCTTTTTCTTTAGTTTTGCATGACTTATCCTAGTCACATGCCTAGAGAATAAGTAGTCCAATAAGCTAGCGTAGTGGAATATCATGCGAGAAATGATCTTGCGAGTAAGTTTAATGAGGGTCGCACCTGCTTGAGCTAGTAAACACTATCAAGGATCCACCCAAAATACTTCAAGAAGATCACCCCATTCGACATCAAATTTGAGCTAGCTAGTTGAATCTCAAAGTGATGTTACTCGTTATAAACATCCATGTAGAAGGAGAGTTCACTTTGAGTTTGATTGGAGGATTCTTCCTTGGAGAAATATTCCCACATATATAATTCCTCTTCAGGGACATTTTTTTGGATATAGCCATGAACAAGGAGGTTATCTCTCTTATTTTCCTATAGATGTTTGGATTTCACAACATGCCCTTTTCTCTTGTTAAGATCACATTTGATTATTTCAACTTTTGATTCAGTTTGTTATTAGCCACTTGAGATAGCATCTTCATTACTGGTGCCTAGGGTTGTACCTCTATCTTCCCCCTCTTCATTAGTCAGAATCTTAATGTTCACTTGTGTATCATTATGGGTAGGATATTCTTGATGCTCTGAGGATTCCTTATCCAACTCAAGGATGGCTTCTTTTTAAACTTTTTAGGTAGGTTCCCTCTCTTGTAGTGCCTCAAGAGTTTCCATCCTTTATTTAGATACCCTAATATTTCACATAAAATTATCTTGTCTCGAAGGAACAACTATTTATTAGGTATTATTAGGGCCCTCTTATTCTTGTAATACATGCATTCCTTGGTCTCTTGGTGGTGATGGGGAAGTACTTTACTACTTATATTTCTCCTCTTAGACACTCCTAGTGGCATCATGCCTTGGCCTCTTCTCTTTTCTTCATTGCCTTCTTTCAACTATTGTTTTTGGTGGAAGAGGAAGTGTTTTTCTAGTGGCCTCATGGGTTATTTAAGCCTTCTTCTTGGTATTTAGCATGTAATAAAACACATGAATGTGGTCCCCCATGAGAATGTGGTATGTGTTGATATCGATGTTATCTAATTCATTCTTTTCCCTATAGTCCTTCCTTCATGGGTAGACATATAATTATCAAAGAGTATGAGTTTCATCATCAAGTTTTTCAATGTCAATGTGCACCTTGTGTGCATTAGGAGTGTGATTTGTAGAATTTTTAAAGTAGTTAGAAATGAAATCATAATGTAACTTGAGTCACCCTGATAAGTTATTTATGGGCTCCTTCCAAATGTGATTAAGTGAATAATTTTGTAAAATAAAAAATTGAGCTTGAGTCCCATCTACGTAGGCAACTCTTTGCAGATGCAACATTCATTTCCAAAGGCTTCATTCATCCCTTTGAACAATCCTTTCATTTTCAGCTTATGGGAGGGGGTGATGGTACCTAGATAGTTGAACCATTTGAACCATTCTATGGGGGACTTGTTCTCTAGTAGGTAAACCAACTTCAATTATTTACTAACAAACTTTAGAACACTAATCTCATCAAACACAAGTAAAAGTAGAATCACACCCTAAGGAAACTTATGATTAGGCAAGTGATGGGCCTTCTCAGCATCCACTTCAATCCTTTCATCAAAGTATTAGGAGTAATTGTACTTTTTATCTTAGGCCATCTATCTTTCCACATAGAGGTGCACCATATCAACCTTTTTACATCTATCCATACCCTCAAGCTTAGTCATAGCCAAGCGCACAACTACCCAAATGGAAAGATATTGAAGTCTATAAATGTACATGGCATGGCCCTCCTTTTTGTACTTTAATGCCACTACCATATTTTTAATTGCCTCTTGGTCATCCTGATCCACATTAAGGTCAATGCCCAAACATTATAACCCTATTACCTTACTGATCCACTGGGCAGTGATTTACATCTTGCACCCTGCAAAGTAAAAATAATCCTCATGGATAAGGGAGACCAAAAATCTCAATGCTTACATGGGCTTCCCAAAATAAGGTAGATGGTAAAGATGGAACACTCCAACATTAGTCATTAGATTAAATACCGTGAGTTCATAAGTGAACTCATTTTTGATGTTATAGTCCTCAACCTTGTAGTCACGTTGCAAGTCTCCCTCATTTCTAGGTTAATGATGATTTTAGCCATACACTTGATAAAGGGAAAACCTTAGACTCACAGTTATTAGTGTGCATAACCAAACTAGGTTATGTCATTTATTTAATTAAACTAGGGGGTGGATTTGGTGTTTTAGCCTTATTCTTACTCATGCACACCATCATTGGTTCCTTCCTGATGTATGTCTCTTCTACTCATTGTGTCAAGTTTTCTTCTTACACACTAGATTCACTAGAAACTTCTTCTTGGATAAAAATAAGATGGCCTCATGCACCCTCTTACTCTTCTTCTTCATGAATTACTAGCAAAGGCTCACTTCTCATGGACTTCTATTTTGATTTCATCACCCCCATGGTGCTTGAAGGTTTACATGTAGTCATTTTACTATCCAAAATGAATACATGTTTCTTACCCTAAAATTCCTTAATTTTTATATTTTAGCTTACCTTAATGGTAGATTTCAATGTACCTACAACCTAAAACTCTCTCCAAAGTATTCCCACAGTCATAATTCCACTCTTTTATTTTTATCATGATCTTCACCTCACTTCCTAACTTCAAATTTATCATTACAATTTGATGGATGCACCCTCTTATGGCTTGAAAATGCTTCACTCAAGCTCTACAAATTTGAATGTTTTCAACACTAAAGTTCAAAAATGAGGACCCTTAAACCTTATATAGCCTTGAAGACTTGCTTACATTTACTCTCCCATGCCTTCATTTATCACTTTGATCATTAAAGCTCCAAATGGAATGCCATGATTAAACCTAATCAAAAGGTGCATGAACAATGCTATGCTTTATTTGAAAACAAACCAAAATCCTAAACTAAGCTATTGGCATATGCCTTATTGACAAAATTGGAGTATTACATGGAATGGTAGGGTCAAAGCCAACTACCATTAAAATGGCTTGGAAGAAATTAGCCAATATAAATATCTTAACTTACATGCCCATTTGGGATGAATGCTATGATTGATGAATGAACCATGTGAAGCTTACCGATGTGGCACAAAAAATTGGAATTATAAACTAACACATGCATACCATGAGAGAAAGTTTTGTTTTTGAGATGTTGATCATGCCAATATTTATGCTTTCAATTTTTAACTCCTCAAATCCAATGTGCAAGAAAATGTATTTCATCTAGCTATAATAAAGCTTCTAGGAATGCTTTTATAGATTATTCATCATCTAATCTTCCAATGCACATAATATGTAAAGAGGGAAAAAGGAACTCCACTGGCAGAACTACTTTAGTGTTAAAGACAAGATTAGAAGTTGTACTCCTTTTAATCTTTTAATTGTGGTTCAAAATGCCCATAAGGCCATAAAAACTTGATAATCCTAGCTAGTGGGATTGATATTACAAATATTTATCAGTGTATGACCCAGAATTTTTTTAAAAAGATTTAGTAGTGCCCTTAGCTTGAGGGTGGTATGCAGTGGTCTTATGGTGCACAATCATGAACTTGGTTAAGAGGATGTGTATTATCTCATTGAGGAAGTGAATGCCATGATCACTTGTTAAACTTAAAGGGCATCCATACCTTGTGATGAAATTTTACCAAAGGAACTTGACAGTAGTCATAATAGTACAATTATGTGTGGTTTCTAATTCAACCCAGTGTGCGAGATAGTATGTGGTGGTTATGATGTAGTAGAAACTGATTCATTTAATAATAGGGATAATAAGCCCAATAAAATCAACAACCCATTTCTCAAAAGGTTCATGAGAAAGGATTAGATGAAGAGGCATATCATCCCTTTAGTTTGGTTTACCTACACACTAATAAATATCATATTAACATCCATAATCTTTAGCATCTTTGAATAAGGTGGGTCACCACAAGATATCTAGGAGAACCTTTTGTGATATTTCATCACTAGCATAATGTCCTCTGGAAACATCCTCATGGACCTTTTGAGGGACTTCTATGTGTTCATGCTACATTATGCACCTTTGTAACACTTCATCTCAACCAAGCTTGTACAAATCTCTGCCAATAAGATGGAAATGTGCAACATGTACGATGAGTTACTTTTTCTCCTGGGTGCTAAGAGGGTCTAGAATTGAACCTATTGTAAGCAAAGAAGTTATTTACTCTAATTATATAGTCACGTACATAACTTGAAAAATTTGTACATCAAGTAAGTCATATTCAATTATTTTCATTGGTTTACTAGATTTAATATGTGATAGATGGTCAGGACCAAAATTAACCTTGGTAGGTTTCACTACCATAGAGAATTGGGATTCCTAGAAGAGAACAATCTGCTTGTAAATTTGTCCATGTAACATTGGTTGATTCATAAGGTGCTTGAGTTACTCATTATCGATAAATAAGGTGAATGGAGTGGCCAAAAAGTATTTGTAGAACTTGTGGAGTGCATACACCATGTATAATGTTTTTCATTATATAGTGGAGTAATTTTTCTCAGTTAGTGTTAGCTTGTAACTACTAAAATATATAGTATGCACAAGATTCCCTTCCTTAGGTTGTAAAATTTTATTGCCTACCACCATGCTAGAAGCATTAACATCTACATGAAATGGTGTCATCCAGTATAGGAAGTGGAGGATGGATGTAGTTACCAATTTCTCCTTTAAGGTGTCAAATGCTTGTTGGTGTCTTTTGTTCCATATAAAGAGGCCATTCTATTTTAGTAATTCTTCTAACAGAGATGTGATGTTAACATAACAAAAAATGAACTTATGATAATAGCCTATATGACCAAGGAAGGTATGAACCTCACGCTGAGTGGTTGGACTTGAGAAATGAACAATAACCATAATCTTGGCTAGATCCATGAGTAGTCCATCCTGGTAAATAATGTGCCCTAACAAGATCTCAAAAGGTGGGGAAAAGATGCACTTTTATAGGTTCAAATAAATATGAAGTTGTTGACAAAACTCAAGCATAAGGTGAAAATTGGCATAATGATCATGCACTAATCCGTACATAGTCAAATCATCTAGATACACTCGAAGGAACTTGTAGATGAAAATTTTAAAATCTTTCACCACAATGTGAGATAAGACTACTAGTGTGTTCTTTAATCTAAATGGTATAAAAATGTATGTAAAGGACCTCCATTCAGTGGTAAAAGTGGGTTTTGCCTTATCTTCATTAGTAATTTGTACCTGATGATAGCCTAAAAATCCATCAGTAAAGGTATAAATTTCACATCAAGTGACATCCTCTAAAGTTTCCTCCATGAATGGCATTGGGGAAGGGGGCAGTGACACACACAACATTAAGTTTTTCTATAATATACACAAATGTGGATTTGGGCATCCTTATTGATGCTAATTATCATGGGGCTAACCCATTTAGATTCATTAATGGGAGTGATAACTGAGACATGTAACATTTCATCAATTTCCTATTCAACGCATGCACACAAATTAAGATTCATTTGATATGGTCACTTCATGATCAATGAAGCACCATCAACTAATTTTATATCCATTTTGCCCAAAGATGGATGCACTCTTTTCATCTTTGTGTAGTTACATGGGAAAATGTCGTGCTACTCCTATATAAGTTCAAATATTTTGGCTAATTTTGCTTCAAACCAATAATTTCCCATAATGGCCATCTTGGGTGTGTTTTATGTCTCAATATTATACTAAAATATTTGGAGTGGCATAGAATATGGATTTTGATTAGATTGCATATTATCTCTAACATCACATGCTTCATATTTTATAGGCAAGTTTAAATGGTCAAATACCAGCTATGGTGGATTGATGATAGTACCAACATCAACTTTATATACAACCTTTTGATTTCCCTTTTGGATTTACTCCCTATGGTCATATTCTAAGTGGGATTTAGGTTCCAAATGAGCCCTTACATAAGTATTAGGTTCTTGGAAGATGGCCAAATTTTCCTCTATTGTGCCATGCATGGTTCATATTCTGTCTTCAACTAGTGCATGATTTCCTACTACTGAGTGATAGACCATGTTTAATGCACTCCCAAGTATCCATATCTATGCACATTTCTTGATTAATATACCACACTCTAGCACAATCATGTAGAGTGCGCTAAAATGCATGAACCCATTTTAGGTAAAAATGTCTCATCAGCAATCCAAATACTCTCATAGGTGGCTATATGGTCATCCGAGGACTCAACACCATTCTAACTAAGTGTGGTGTGAACATGGTTATCATGGTGAAAATAATGATGTATCATGGCACATATCTATTCCCATGTCAACAACATTTATTTATGAGTATCCCACTAATGAACAACTATTAATTAAAGTACAGTAGGTACCACAAGCATACATTAATATTTAAAAACATAGTACTCCTCCTCTAACTATTGTAAGTATTCTTGAAGCTCAATTTGACCATGAAACCTAGGTTCCTAGTCCAACTAAAAGGGTGGTGCATTAATTATTCATCCTCAAATGATTCAAATATAATTATAGCACTTAACCAACTTATATGGAGCATTTATTTGTCAACCAATTATAACACAACCCTATCCTATTAAATCATATTCTCTATGTGCTTAATGTTCACAAGCATTATTGGTAGTATCAGAGATGGATTGCACATCCCCACATTGAAGCAAACCATCAAAATTAGGATCCACATATTTATTTCCTTGTGTTATGATGCTATAAATATGGTTGAGATCCTCATCAACGTCAATTATATCTAAAAAGGGGGTCCTTAGTCAGTATTGAGAGGAATGACCACATGTTGGGTGTCATTCTAAAAGTTGATGTAACACTTATTTAAATGCAAGTTAGCATTGTTGGCATAGAAATAGAGTTAGACCAATAAGCTATAAAATCATTAGCTTTGGCTAATTCAATATCACTTCTAAACGAGACACCCATGATATTGACGATGGCATCCTTGATAATACCTATAGGCACTACTCAAGTCTTGTTGGCTATGAATAGAGGAAGGTTGAAGAGTGGGAATTCACATCTCCATCCAAGAATCCTTTGTGATAACATTGAATTTTACACCGGTGTCCACAAATATATCTCGTATCATCCAACTATTTATAGATGCATTCACAATGACCTCTTTATCACATTCAAGATTGGTTTGGATATGAGTCTATTATCATCATGCATGGTTCAAATGATGATTTATCAAAGTCTTGGTCATCTGTTGTTGTATCCAGTTATTAAGGAGCGAGATGATGTTCTCACTAATAAGAAGCTTACATAGTTCCCTAAATTCATCTTGTCTAGAGTCTATTGAGATAATCTCTCTTTATATCTTAGCATGCATGGCAGCATCCTTCTCATTCAAAAAATCAAATTTTCCTTGTAGTTCATGTACTAAGGTCATCATGTCATGCAATGCTTATTTTTTTTATCAATGAGGTAGTTTTGAGCATAAGGTTCTTCACATTGAATCTTCTCCCCATGTGGATTTGAAGCTAGTTTGGAATGAGCACCACTCTATGTCATAACATTGACCTTAAGTCCAACTAGTGGGTTGGTAAGGCATGGTATCCACTCAAAACTTGTTATTTTTCAACATGAATCATTCCAATTCCCTTCTCATTACATTCCTTGGTGATAGCCACATATAAGTTAGGGAATTATTCCAGATGATGCTCATTCTTATAAAAGGCATAAGTTGGGTAAACTAGGAAGTCATGCTAGAAGTGATCTAGATATCCAAATTTGTAATAGGGACTAGGTGGAAAATGACCACCCCCACATCCCTTTCCATGTACTTGACCCTATAAAGATCAACCTCTACTAGCCTCTTGATTATTAGAAACATAAGTTTAGTGAGTTCCTCTTATGTATGCTTCATGATGACTTGACAGTCATTAATATCATGTGTGTATGCATCACATATTTTATAATATAGTGACACTTTATCTTGGGTAGCATACTGGAGAAAAGGATAACTTCTTACATCATGATCCTCCTAGTAGATCTCACAAGACTATTTTTTATGATGTAAACATTCTTCTGAGGATAGTTTTCCTGTTAAGACCTTCAATTTCATATTCAACACACCACAAACTGTTACACATCTCTTGAGAATTATTAGTCATTAGATTCTCTAGATGATATGCCATAAGTAGTAATATAAGCCTCTATAAAGGACTTGATCCCCATATCTATACTTCCCATAACTTTGGTGTGAAGAGCAATTTCTAGTGCCTCACGTACATCGATAAAGGTATTTTGGGATAGAGCTTGCCTAAAAGGAAGTAATAGGCCTCCCAAAAACCATTGATCATGTTGTGTTGGGTTAATCTCAAATGATAGTTTTGAAATAAGCATTTTGAAACATGTATCATACTCACACACACTCTCAATGAAATTTTATTTGATATCCTTTAGGGTAGTGATACTCTGTTACTCAAACTATGGGATGTCAAACTCTTGGAGAAAAGTAGTTTTCAACAATTCATAATTCACAACAATTTATTGGGGGCGGGATTTATAGTACAATTTATGTATGTGATCTAATAAAATAGTGTAAAATTGAGTAGCCTTCATTCTAAATAAGTGATAGCCCACACTCACCAAATGAGTTCACACTTATGAACATGTTCCATCACATTTTCAACACCTTGATATTTAGGGAGATAAAGTGTCATCTCATAGTAAACCATAGGTGAACTTGGTGGTTGTAGTAGACCTTGTTGTGGTTCTACTACAATCCCTCCTAAACCCATTGGTGGACGTCTACTAGTTCCTCCAACACTGATGCCTAATCCTCCTCTAACACAACCATCACTAGTACTTTTTACCGCACCTCCTATAAAAATAGGTGTACCAAAAATAGTAAGTGTTGAGGAAGGTTGATTTGATATGGTTGGGCCTGTAGTTTTCCCATTATTTATATTAGGTCCAATTTGCATTCCAAGGTGAGCCATATGTCATACTTGCAATGGAAAATTAAGTTTTAAAGGTAAATTACTATGTTAAACTTGCACTCCCAAATATTCCTCTACTGGCTTGGCTTCAAATTCTTCATTGTTAGTATTCTAATTTCTTAATTTTTTTTTGTCAAACTTAAATGAATAATCATGCACTATGGTGGGAGAATTGGGTCTATTTGGATTGGGTTCTACTATTAGTGCTTGTCCTATTTATTTTTTGCATACCTACACCATTTAAGGACACACATTCGTGGTCATGGGGTACTCATTATGCCTTTCTGATCTCCTACAAATTCCCATGGTACTTACAATATCCTCTCATTTACTCTTGGGATCATTCCCTCTCATAACCCTATGATTTGACTCATCATACTCTTGCTTCCATAATTACCTCTACCTAACATCCATACTAAAATCCTAATCTCATACCAACGTATACCACTCCATTTCCCCACTAGTCATAATGCTCATGTGTGATAGAGTTTAGTTATCCATAGGAAAGTTCTCAAGCCCAAAATCAACCATAAGTTTTTTAGTCACTAAAGTGAATTGTTTGATATACCTTATGTGTAGCTCTCTTAGGAATTTGAACCATGCTTCTTCTAGGAAAAAATATATAGAGGTAGTGTATTCTAAAATATAAATTTTAAGCATTCCCTTTCATTAGATGTCTACTACTCATGTCTAAGAAGTTTCCAACTTAGACAAGATCGTCTAATGCTCTACTGACCAGGAAGCCTTTCACCCATAATTTCTTGAATGGTTTTTTGCATATGATGAAAGCTAAGCATGTAAGTGATTAGGTAATTTTACAAATAATATTTCATATAGATAATTATATAAATGTTTTTCTACCCATGTACATTCAAAAAATCCTAGTTCAAGATATTAGAGTACAAAGTTTTCTTCTACTGTACCAATTTAGTGCTCGATATTCTCTAAAGAAAGTCACTTGAGCATTTTTCTACCATCATGCTAACAAGTGCAATGGGTCCTGACAATAGAACCAAAATGTTAGGATATTTTCCTTTAGTTTATCATGACTTATCCTATTTTCATGCCTAAAAGAATAATTAGTCAAACTAGCTAGTGCACTGACATATCACACGAGAAATGATCTTGCACACTCACCTAAAACACATAGTTTAAGACCTGTTCACATTGGTTCTGTCTCACAGTTGTGTATGAATTGAGCTCTCTATACTAGGGTGATTTAATAGATATAGTTCTAACCATAAAAATCATAGTATAGTTAATCCTAATAATTTTCTCAATCCATACTTAAATTATTCATCACAAAAAAAAGATAGGTGAAAATTGAGAAAATGAGTAGTAGTACCACTAATTTCATAACAATATTACAAAAGGTATTTCAAAAACATAATTATTCTATCTCATTACATATCAAGATCACCATATGTAGGTCATAATTCATATCAAGATCATGACTAATCTCAAGATTACAATTACCAATTACCTTCCTAAGTAAAACTAGGGGGCATTTGTACATGGTTTTACCCTAACTATTTTGTTATAGTATTAATATGAAAATGATGACTTATCAATGATTGGTCCCCCTATATACCCTCTGTATATTAGATATATGTTGTCATGTTCCTATATTCTTGTGAATTAGTGTTAGATTCATGATTGACTATTCTCCTCTAATGCTCGCACAAGCTTTTTCCTAATCATCTCTACTTTTTGTGCCTTAGTCCAAGTCATATGCTATCATCTAAGTCTTGCATCCTCTATTCCTTTATGTTTTATACATCCTTATTTCTCATGAATTTCTTATCCAATTTCAAGGCCTTTCATGTCATGTCTCTCCCATTTTTTGTCTCACTTTCATGCCTCTATCTTCCATGTGGTTTCCAAAAAGTACGTAGAATAAATCAATACAAAATTTGGGATCCAACAATGGATGCCAATACAAAGGTTCCAAGACCCATCTTTTTTCTATATCAAAAATATAGGATAAGAGTAAGGACTGATGTTGGGCTTGATGGCTCCAACTTACAATAAGTCTTGCACCTTATTTTTATTTCATTCTTCTATAGAAATTAATATCGGTAAGGGAAAATGTTTGAATGTACACTTCCTAAAATCAGTTCATTCACATTATCTTTAAGACATTATGGGGGTAACCCTTTAGGTTCCTCAAAAATAATTACATGTTTTGACAATATTTCCTATAATTATGGTGGGTAGATGGAATATATTGATTCATTGAATTGGTTTGTGTAAAGTTGGGAAATAATCACATGAGATCCTTTTTAAGCAAATTTTCCATGTGATGAGAGTTAATGATAATTTTAGATCTTCATGTGAGGCCTATTAATGTGTGTTGTTAGTCCTCATCAGTAAATTGCATCCATAACTTTGAAAAGTATTATAGGATAGGTCTTAGTGTCTGAAGTCACTATGCCCCTAAAACTATGTCCCAAATTCATATAGGTAGAACAAACATGTTTGGTTTCAAATTATAGTCCCCCATTAAAATGTAGACATTATGATATTTTCCATTAAAAGGTAATGTTCCTCCATTGGAAATCATAACTTCAAAAATTGAATAAGGATAAACATAACAATCAACACATTTGGCTAGCATATGATCAATGAAGTTATGTGTATTTCTAGAATCAATGAGAATATTGAGGGGATGTTTCTTAAAATACTAACCAACCACTTTAATGTGTAATTGGAGATTTTTGTTTTTTATTTTTTTAATGTAACCTTGTGATATTTGGGTTATCATGTGTAGCTATCAGTTTTTTATTTTGAGTTGTGTTCTCTCACTAATGTGTAGTTTGAGTTATTTATACAAACCAACCACTTTATTGTTATAACCATTCTTGTAATTTTATTATTTTTGGTTAATAATAAATATAGTGATGCATTCCAATAGTAATTTAAGTAATGAGTGAACATATATATGTTTAATGTCACCACACTAAAATGTGATTGGTCTATCAACAACAGATGTTGAAAATTTATAAGCCGTTCCACACATGAATAGAGTACCCCTTTAGAGTATTTTTAGTATGGTCTAAACTCTAGAAAGTATACCTATTTGGAGTAAAAAATAAATCTAGTAACCATTTAGTTATCATAAATCTAATCATCATTTCATAACACTTATATAAAATATAAAATTATAGGTAAAGAAATAACAAGATTAAAAATCTAGGGGTCAGAGGAATCGAAGTGTCTACCTTACCTTTCATTAATTGGATGTGTATATGTCATTAGCTTGATCTTCACAATTATTTTGCCTCTACGAGGCCTATTCTAGACCTTGTGTATATATCACTGCATGTGGATGTCACCCATTTATTTCTTTTCACAAGGTTTAATTCTTCATGATTTCATGACATTTCAATTGGCAATGATGTAGAAAATGAAAGATGTCAACATTTCATTCAAAATTATTAACAATTTATGGGCCATCTTACACGAAGTTAAGTCAATTACATAAATTTTATTATACCAATTCAAGTCAATTACATAAAATAAAATGAAATACTTAGACATTTCAATTAGATGTATTAATAATGCATGGCCCATATTACATCCAAGTCAAGTCAATTGATGACTCCAAGTCTAGTGAAAATAAATAAAAACTATTGATTATGATAGTTAATATATGTGAGACCATACAAAAAAACCTTGCTTGTGCTCTATTTATGGTCCCCAAGACCATGTCAAAAATAGGTCGCATGGATTCTTTGTCATATTCAAGCAAGAATGTTGTTCCAAGATTTAGGTGAATACCTCATTATCATTCATTTAGTACCCATGTCTTATCAATGTCCAACATTTGTCTAATTATATGTATTCCCTCTTTTAATCATTTAATCCATTAGAAAAACTATAAGCTTTAGATTTTATTGGTCTAAATACTTTTCTAACACATATGTATTGTGGAACACAATGTATAGAAGGCATGAGTGTGTTAATATTTACATAGAGTGATATATACATAAGGTTCAGAATAGGCCTTATGGAGGAAAAATAATTGAGTGGATCAAGATAATGACATATAGAGATCGCCTAAATGAAAGGTAGGACACACACTCTAATTCCTCTAACCTTTGGATTTTTAATCATGTTATTTCTTTACAATGAATTATATGTTTTATAGAAGTGTTGTCAAATGATGATTAACATTATGACCACTAAATGGTTACTAATTATTTGTTTCTATATTTTAGACCATAGAATATATAATTTAAAGGGACACTATGTTCATAGGTTGAAAAGTTTATAAAGTTGACACATTTGTTATCGATTGACCAAACACATTTTAGTATGGTAAAATAAAATGTTAGCCTGCTCACTCAATACTTACATTATTATTAGAACACATCACTATATCTATTATTAATAACAAATAATAAGATAAGGATGGTTACAATCATAAAGAGGTTAGTTGGTATACATGGTCCAAACTCCATACCAGTGAAATGACATGACTCAAAACAAAAAATTATTATCTACACATAGCAACCCAAGGATCACAATGTTACATAAAAAAATATAAAAAACACAAAAATTTAAGCATAAGGAGCACCATTAGAAGGAGGTGGAGGTGGATCATCCTTGGGAGGCTAGGAACTACAAGTGAAAGACTCAATTAAAGCAGGATTGGCCACCATAAAACCATATTAACTAATTTTAGAGGGGAGAAAAGAAACAATGATACCCCAACCAGAAGGTAAGTTAACAAATCTAAAAACTTGACCACCACTTGCATAGGGGATCTTCATCATGATGATCTAATGATGGACTTATCATGTTGTGACAAAAAAATCCAACCAAGTCTTTAGAGGGGATCCAACATGAAGAGTAATAAAAATTATAGATTGGATATCCAAGTGAGGTTAGCCAATCCATTAGTGAACAAAATTAAAATGAACTTAAAGAACTAACATCTCAAGCCTAATCCCTAGGTTGAGTTATAAAAAAAAAAAGGCAAGAAATGCACATTAGAAGATAAAAACAAATGTTTATACCTCCTTAGAATATTTTATTGAGAACTAGTCTTAAGAGGTTGAGCTCAACTTGTAGGCTATAGAGTCTTTGATAATGCTTGATTTTGTGCATGAAAAACAACTTTCTTTGTCTACACTTGATTCTTGGCTTGGCTTGGCTTGGCTCTAGCATGAGAATTAGTTGAAGTGATGACTTTAATATTTGGAAGAGCTTCATTACCTTACTTGATCATTTTGAAAGAGTTTGCAAACCCTTTCATTTATAGATTTGGTAAATGATGGTGGACCGTTCATCTTGAGATGAAGATCAAGGGCCTAAGATCAATCCTCCATTCTTATAAATAAGAGAGATAGAGTGTGGAATAAAAGGAATGGAGTATGTAAGAGAGGTGTAAGACATTCAAATGATGACCCCTTTATATGTTTAAGTAAAGTGTAATAAATTGTCTTGAGTGTGTAAGTGAAGTGTAAAATATGTCATAACCTTTGTTTTCTTACACATTTTGTCTTATTATGTCATCTATTTATGATACAATATTTAATTTTGAATTTAGAAAAATAAGATAATTCTAAATCCATGGATTTTCCTATTAGAGGAATGATTAGGTTTGATTAAGTGGGATTAATCAATAATTAAAGGAATAGTGATTTTGATAAGGTTAAAAAATTTAATAGAAAACATAATTAAAATTGACACAAAGTATCTAATTTTAAGTGTCTACAAACATAAGTGGCCATAAGAATTTTGGTACAAACTTAAAATTTACTATTTAAAAAGAGGGGTTTGGAAATCTAATATGAAACCTTCTTTTCCACTCTAAATCAATAACATAATGTTATAGATGTGAAGGAGAGCTATCAAAAGCTAATGAACATCAAATAAATAAATCAATTTCCTATTTTTTTATAATATAATATTTTAAAATTAATGTTGAAACTTAAGAATATAAGAAAATACCTCATTTCTATTAATTGAATAAATTTTCATGAAAACAATAAACAACAAATATTAATAATTTTATAGGGATTAATAATACATATTTATATTCTCTCTTCATATTAATTTAGGATGACATATATCAAAATAAATTTTCTTATAAAAAATTGATTTTTATAATATATTACTATAATTAATTATTAATTTTGAAGAAAAGCTTTGAACATTAATGTCAATTGTAATCTACACCTCAATTTCATAATGATATGTTATGAATAAATGGCACCATTATATTTATATATAATATGCCTTGCCCTGCACCAAACATCATTTCCACCTTTACCTTTGTTATGTTTGTTATCTATTGCAATGGTTCCTTGTAACCTAATTTTTCTTATTTTTGTAGTGTTTGTTATCCTTTTTACCAACACAAGCCAGGTATTGTCCAATAGATGTCATCCTCACAAATCCCAATCTCTTATTCTCATCAAAGTAGCTCTCAATACCTCTAATTTTTCTAAACACCAATAATAGCTTGTGGGTGAAGGGATGTGACTGTTGCACTTGGGATAATCACACCAACCATGTAATCAATCTTGATCTTGATAACCATGTAATTGATGTTAATCTTAATGGTGATGTGATAACCATGTAATTGATCTTGACCAAATGTTTCTTATCTTCAATCTCTGGATTTCTATAATAATGGGTTGGGTGACATAATTCCCTCTACCATTTGCTAGCTCACCAACCTTACTCATCTCAATTTGTAGGAAGATAATTTAAAAAAAATTACCTTCTTATTTGGGTAATCTTTCTTCTTTAACCTTATTTTCATTAGATGAAAATCAACTAGATGGAAGCATACCAACTTTTCTAGGTGATCTATCTTCTTTAACCTATCTTTCTTTGAGTAAAAATCAATTCAATGGAATCATACTAGATTTTCTAAGTAATCTTTCCTCTTTAATCTATCTTTCATTGATTTAAAATTTACTCAATGGAAGCATACCATATTTTATGGTTAATCTTTCTTATTTAACTTTCCTTTCCCTTTCTAGCAACCAATTCATTGGAAACATACCAACTTCTCTAAGTAATCTTTTGTAGCTTTAATTTATTGAGTTAAACAACAACCAGTTAACTAAAAGCAATATATTGGATTTTCTCGATAATATTTATTCTTTAACCGACCTTTACCTTAGTAACAACCAACTCCTAGGACCATTCCTGAGGTGGTGATAATTTCCCCTTTATTTTATTGGCATATTTCACATTCTACCACAAATGTTTGATGTCATGTTTAGTGCATTCCTAGAAAACATTTAGCAGTCCTTTTATAGGTTTATAAAAATCTTGATTGGCTTGTAGATGGAGAGGTATGCAACTTGAATAGAATTATTTGTCTCAGTTTTGATTGGGGTGCTAGTACCAAATATACTTTGTGCCTTATATAATGACTATCCAAAGAGTAATTTTGTTGATAGGCAAGGTTAGTGGTCACTTATTGAATGGGACCATTCTTATTATGCTTGATGCACCTAATATGGCATGGGAAATGATAATGTACACAAGGTTGTCTATTCTTCATACTTGTAAGATAACACATATGTGACAATATTGTCTTTACCCTTGTTGTAGTTAATCTCATAGTCATAGCCCTTTAATTTGGTTACCCATTTTTATTGCTCAGGTGAAAAGACTCTTTGATCTAAGAAGTACTTAAGTTATGGTGATTATTTTTGATGTATAAGTGATTATTTACTAGGTATGGGCACCACTTGTTGATGGCATGGAGTATAACTAGCATCTCTTTCTCAAATGTGGAACAAGCAAAGGTTTTCCATGTAAGTCCCTTGCTGGTGAATGTGAGGGGTTAAACATCATACATTAGAATGGCTCCAATTCCACTTCTAGAGGCATCAATTTTGATGATAAATGGTTTAAATAAGTTGGGCATATCTATAATAGGTGTAGTGCATATTGCATTCTTGATAAGTTTGAAGGCTTGTTTCCTACATCAAACCATTGAAATTCATATTTTTTAAACATTGTCATTAATGGAGAGACAATTATTCCATAGTCATAGAAAAGATTTATATAATACCTTATAAGTCCCAAAATTATGTGACGACTCTTGAGTGATTTGAGTTCAAACCAATTTTTCATAGCCTCAATGTTTTTAGGATCCACTTTGATGCCTTCTTCAGAGATGATGTGTCTAAGATACTCAATTTCCTTTTCGCCAAAATCACACTTGGATGATTTGGTACATAAGTGGTTATTATAAAGAACTAAAAAGGTATGGTCCAAATGAATTAGATGCTTATATATTTACATCTATAGACAAGAATACCATCAAATAAAACTAGTATCAAATTGTGTAGAAATGGCTGAAAGATCTTATTCATTAAGCCTTGAAAGGTTGGTGGAGCATTAGTGAGGCCAAAGGGAATGATGAGAAACTCATAAAGGCCAACATTATTTCAAAAGAATTTTTTGGTAACATCATCTTTCTCGATGCATATCTGATGATACCTTGATCATAAGTTGATATTCATGTAATTCATCCAATCACTCATCAATCCCCAAAATACGAACATTGTCCTTGATAGTGAGTTTTTTAAGAGTGTGGATGTTAGGATATTTTCCTTTAGTCTATCATGACTTATCCTAGTCTCACACCTAATATAATAAGTATTTTAATGATCTAACACGTTGGCATATCACACGAGAAATGATAACATGTACTCACCTGAAGGATGCAGCTTAAGACTAGTTCTCATTAGTTCTATCATGTAACATAGTATAGCTAATCCTTACAATTTTCTCATTCCATACCTAATCTACTCATCATGAAAAAAGATAGGTGAAAATTGAGAAAATGAGTAGTAGTACCATTGATTTCATAATATATTTACAAAATATATTTCAGTAACACAAGTATTTTAACTCATTACATATAAGGATCACCACACATAGGTTATAATACATATCAAGATCACAAATAAGATCAATATTACAATTAACAATTAGCTTCCTAAGTAAAACTATGGGGTATTAATACATGGTTTTACCCCTGACTATTATTTTATTGTATTAATATGAAAATGATGACTTGCCAACGATCAGTTCTCCCTATATACCCTCTCTATGTTAGATATATATTGTCATGCTCCTATCTTCTCATGAATTGGTGCTAGATTTAGGCTTGATTATTCTCCTCAGATGCTCATGTGAACCACTTCCTAACCATCTCTTCTTTTTATGCCCTTGTCTAAGTCATAAGCTATTATCTAAGTCTTGTATCCTCAGCTCCTCTATGTTTTCTACATAATTTTTCCTCGTGACTTGTTTCTCCCGCACCAAGGCCTTATGTGCCATGTATCTTCTATGCCTTGGCTCACTTTCATGTTTTTATATTTTGTGTTATTTTCAAAAAGCACTTAAAATAAATCAATATAAAATTTAGGGTCAAACATCAACCCCAACTAAGACAACACTTATAACAGGTTGTAGGTGGAAAACAACAACCCCAACATCTATTACCATGTACTCAAACCTAGAAAGATCGACCTTCACTAGGATCCTAATTATTAGCAACATAAGTTTAGTGAGTTCATCTCATGCATGCTTCATGAATATCATTGATGACTTAGCAGTCATTAGTATCATGTGTGTACACATCACATATTTTATAGTATAATGACACTTTATCCTAGGTAGTGTGATAGAGCAAAGGACAACTTCCTACATCATGATCATCCTAACATATATCACAAGATTATTTTGTTATGTTACAAACATTCCTCCAAGGATAGTTATTCTTGTTATGACCTTCAACTTCATAGTCAACACCCCATAGGCCATTAAATGTCTATTGAGTAGTATTGGTTATTAGCTTCTCTAGTTAAGAATCCATACCAACAATTTGAGCCTTCATAATGGGGATGATCCCCATACCTTTACTTTCCATAGCTTCAGTATGGAGAGCAGTTTCCAGTAACTGATGTAGGTTAGTAAGGGTCTTTTAGGATAGAGCCTAATGAAAAGTGTTACATCCTGATTTCACCCTAAGTTTTATAACCTTTGAATCTATGGATTATGTGGTTATCATTTGATTATTATTGATTTGCTTTGAGCTTTATGACATATACTAGTTATGGGAGAGTGATATACTTATTTGTTTATATGATGGATTGATTATGTGACAATTGTACTTTCTTATTATGTAAATTATGAATGTATATTTTTTAGTTATGCATCATTAGTTTTTTATATATATGACAACTTAGACTAACTACATACTTGTCATGAGGTAGATGCATGATTTATCCTTCCCTCAGATCATGATTAAGGGATAGCATCATCAGAGAGGATGGCATAGATGGGATGATTAGGGGATGATAGAGGAAATGATAGTAACCCAACACAAACCACAATACAATAACTTATTTAACTCATTGTTTGATCAAGATAGTTTTTTTTGAGTGCTAATATACTTTTATTATGATCATGTTTTCAATTCATGCTTATGATGATCTGAATTGTGTGATTTTATGTATGATTGTAGTGCATATATGTACTCATACAATATTGTTTTATGATCATATAGTTGATGCTTACAATAAATTTGTTGCCTAACATAATGAGTGGTTTAAATGATATTCATTATCTTTATTTAATGTCTATGAAATAGTCAAGGTGTAAAAATAAGTCTATGATTAAATATGTATAATTTATTTACTCTAATATTTGATTTAAAATAGTTATCTTATAATAATTAGATTTATTAATTGTTTTAGTTTATATTTTTAAAGAGATATTTACTTTTAGATTTATAGATTAAGGTAATTTAATAACCTAAAAATATTAAACTAATATATTAAGTTCAATGCATGGTTTTAAAAAAAATTAAAAGTCTAAAATTATCACTTAAAGAAAATAAAGTGAACTTAAAGATAAGGCATGCTTATAAATTGAAAACTAAAAATATTAGAATGAGAATTGGCACATGGAAATCATACAGATATTTTAGAAATGTAAAATTAAAATTAACGATTGCATGAAATCAAAATAGAGATAAAATAATAAAAAATAGAGGTAAAGGACTGGCGACTTCAGCATGGATAGTGAAATGGAAAAGAAGAAATTATAAGAAGAAAGAGTACAATGTGAGGGAGAAGGTAGGATGGACTATGCTAAAGAGAGAGGTATAACAAAGGAAAATAATGCATAGAGGAGTATGGTGACAAGAGGGTGGGGGAATATATGAATAAATGAAAAATAAATGATTAACAAAAAAATAGACAATGAAGGAGAGAGAATGTTAGACAACTAAACTTTTAAAAGTATTAGACAATGGAGTTTCAAATTTAAAGATGTGGTAATACTTGATTTTATACTTATCATGGTGACCTAGTGTGTAATGTTCTACTTGCTCTTTTCTTTGGCTTTTAAAAATGCTCATGATCCTCATCTAGGGATAACCCACATAGTTTTCCAGGTTTGATTATTCAATCACACATTTTCACTATAATATTTTGATTTCTATAATATACCTACATTTCAATTAATGAGGATGATCCCAGATATGCATCCCATTTTGATTTATGCACAAAATAGAAAACACCCACTTCAAATATCTTCATAATTTATTTGGTTGAGCTTTGTTCTTATTTGCATATTGATGATAGAATGTATATTAAAATGAAACCTAAGATGAGTTTATTTAGTATAAAAAATGGTGTTATTCTATAATGCCTCCCCCTAAATCAATACAATGAATTAACTTGTGGGTAGTGTATCATTTGTATGATCTCTTTCTTTAGAAAATATTCAAAAACAACGAACTACATGGATTATAATAATTTATAATTATTCGATTTCAATAGCTGATATTTTATAGCATTAAGCAATATATTTAATGAAGGAGAAATTAAATAGTATAACTTAATTTTGTATGCATGCCTAGCAAGGCATTGTGCATTAAATTAACATTATATATCAACAAGGTGTTGAGCCCTCTAAGGATAAATAGACATCTGGCATTCCTTAAGATTTTTATGATAAATCTTTATATTAATTTATTATATTATTATATTAAAATAACTTATCTCTGATGTATTATCCTCGTATCATGGAATTACTAAGATAGTGTTTATTGAACACAACAATGGTTAATTTATTAATATCATTAAGCCATGAGTTCTTGATTTTTATCACCTATTAGTGATATGACTAGTTAATAATTGGGTGCCTATGTGAATAGGCTTTTAAAATAATTTTATATTTATATAATTATAAATAAAGGGTATATAAAAGGGGTGAGGTAGATTTTTTTTATAATAAAATTATAGGTTTTATGTATGGTTGTATCATACCAAAGTCTTAGAATAGCCTTGGTAAAGCATTAAGTCAATGTAAAGGTCATGCATCAAGTTAATAATCAAGTCACTATAGAGGTCATGCATCTTCAGATATCAAATGGCACACAGAAGCTTGGATGAGAAAGATCAAATGGAGAAAATTTGACATAGTAGAGAAAGGTGATCGATGATTATCTACTCAGCAGGAGATTATAGATCGAGCATATTAGAGAATATCAAAAGGAGCAGAAGTGACCCAAAATATAAGAAGCAACAAGATACACAAAAGAGCTTGATGTTTAATGGAAGATAAAACCAAAGTCCATGTAACGTTGAAGATCTAATGGCATGTGGAGTTCAAATGGAAATATCGATGAATGTGTTTCAAAGTTAGAATAATAATGCATAATGATTCGATGGAGTTAAAGAGTTTGAAAGTGGTGAAAAGAAAGAAATTAATGATCATCATTTAAAGACATGCTTAAACAAATAGATAATTAAATGAACCTATGAATGAGCTTGATATATCTACATGAAGATCGAGATTGATCGATCCAATCAATCATTCTATGATTAAGGAGACTGCACATTTATGACTTAAATCCAATAGTTTCCATAGATAATAAAGAGACATAAACATTACAACATGAATCATTAACTGAGACATGGGAAACTGATAGGTCAATTCATAATAGAGAAAATTCTAGAATGGGGATGAGTAGGAAGAGTCCAAGTGTGAACAAACATAGAAGTAAACCCTAGAATATCTTGTCTATATATGTAATATCCTAGACAAAGAAAATGATGCTATTGCTGAAGAAAAAAGCTATTGTTGGAAAATTTATAATTGTGTCAAACAAACATATGTAGACACAAAGGCAAAAAGTTAGAGGAGTCGATCTTATAATTGCCAAATCTGAGTGTTGGTGCAATTGAGTTGTGTCAAGCAGAATATATAAACACAAAACCAATGAGGTAGAGAGGAAAAAAAGATGTTATTAATGTGTCAAACATAGAATCTATAAAGACATAAAGGAAGAGAGGTTGTCTTTCACTACTATCAGAAGTATCAAAAGGAAGAATATAGATATAAAGATATATCAAAGTAGAGAAGACAAGTTGTGGGTGTAGTGTGAAAATATAGAGATATATCAAAACACAAAGGTATTCAGATAGAGGAAACTGGAGTGTGTTGAATAGAGAGATATTTAGACATAGAGGAGTAGAGTGAAAGAGAAAGGGATAGAGAAATGAATTGTGTTGAATAAAGACATATCCAGACATAGAGAGAGAGACGAAGAAAACACAAAGAGAATGTGCATAGTTTAAGCAGTTATAAACCAAACTTGTAATGAAGAGATAGAGTTGGATTCATTTATGAATGTATTTTTTATACTAGAGTATTAGCTTCATATATATATGTTTTTGGTGCCATCAGATAAACTGATTTGGTGCTCAGTCAGGGGATTGGTGTCTCCTTAGGGTTTGTGCCCTTAAATCTTGTGACCAGTGAGGTTAAGCTGAGTGGGTTCTCTAATTAGGGAGTGGGTGATTCCTTAGATTTGGTTATCTTAAATCAAGGAATGGGTGTCTCCTTAGGATGGGTTTCCTTAAATTTAACCAATGTGGTTTTTCTAGTGAGGCATTTAACTGTGAGGCTAGATTAGAATAGTAGATTCTAGCAGCTACTCTCACCGTGGTTTTTCCCTTGGGGTTTTCCACATATAAATATAGCGTAATGTGTTTTTATGTGTGTATGTGTGATCTCTGCATTTGTTATTTTATATTAATATGCATTTGTATCTTATTTAAAAGGTTTAAATAACTAGTTTTAGCTGATCTACTAATTCAGTCCCCCCTCAGTAGATAGTTATGTTCAATAAATGCCATATGATGAACAAACATGACACTTAGATGAGTTTAGATGTACCCATGTTGTATCTTCTACATATGGGTATAACATTTAAAAAGGGAGGGATGTGTGACTAGAGGAACATGGTGTTTTAAGGCTTCCATTTTTTTACCTTTGTTCACTATAACCTTTCATTGATGTTTACAAGATTTGATCTTACAAATGAACTTCACACCCTAAGATTATATTATAGAGTATATCACCATGAATATTATTTCCATTGGAGTGATAAGGAATACCAATGATTTAAAGGTTATCAAAAAAGGTTGAGATGCAAGGTTTTGACCCCATCAACACCTACAGGTGTGCTTGACCCTGAGACAGCTTGCCTACAATCAACTGTAGACTCCTATAGGTCCATAAGGTGAACTTAGACATGGAGATACAAAAACTTGATAGTGGAATTTACCTAAAAAGTAAATCCAAAATAATCCAAGACCATTTATCACTAATTTTAAGGTGGATACTTACCTACAGGACCCCTGCTTGTTCCAAATCAGTCAACTATAGTTGACTGTAGGTAATAGTGAGCTATGAAATGGTGTTCTTGATGTTGGCCTAACTTGAACATGAGGTGAATGATATAAATAAATATCAAATGACATTAATAACTCTAAAAATGTCTTGTTGCAATGTATTCAAGGTCAAACCATTTAGATACACATATAAGTAGGCCTTTTCTGAGGTAAAACATAGTCAACCTATTGATCATGCCTAGTGGAGAAAGGACATGGGTTGAGGGTGCAAGAATGGATTATAGGGAGTTTTTGATCATGGTAAACACCTATAAAATAATAATGTAAATTCCATTTCACTCTCATAACATGGAAACAATTCATATAAAGGCTCTAATAATGCAACCTATAATCTATGTTTAAGACCTTGCACACAGTCAGCAATCCCCACATGTTTGTCTTGGGTTTTGAAGCATTTGGAGGGTCCAATGATGTGATAAAGAGTTGAAATTTTTCACATAAATTTTTCATCACTTTTAAAATCCCACCATATTTTCACTTTGTATGGGATAATGGGATAAGTGCCCTCTTTTTTTCTCAGACAGAGGGCACTCCCCTAGGATGCAAACCTACAGGTTTTGAGGGAAAATGATGAGACAGAGAATTAGGATTTGATGGAGACTTGAAATAATATGCTGAGGGATGTGATAGATATTTATTAAAAATAAAACCAATTCACATAGGTTGAGAACCCAACATGATGGCTTGAATTCACAAGCATGCAGGTAGACCTTTAGTTCTAGGCTACACCTATTGTCCAATTGGGGGTCTACTTTCACTTATATAATAAAGGGATATTTAAAATAAGTTATATTTTTTTTATGGATTTATAAGGAGTTTTAAGCTAATGTAATTAATTAAAAACCATATACAATCCATTTCTTGGCTTAGACCAACATTAGGCCTATAGAATGCATGAACAAATCTTAAGAGGGCAACTTTGAGAACTCACATCCACTTGGAAATTTTTTATGTGATTCTGGGGAGTTGGAAAACATTGAAGAGGGTCTTGAGAAAACACTTTGTGTGATTGGTTCATGATTTTAACTTTAGATCTTTAGAAAAAATCCTTAATGGTGGAAACAACTCTAAACCCTCCAAAACCCTAGATAGTAACCTGATGGAGGAAACAAGAAAGGAGAAGCATACAAATGGCATATAGTGGCTTGGGAGATGATTTTATGTTTAAAATGACTCTCTAGGGATCCTCCCCATCAATGTGAGTTGTACCCTACCTATATGAATAGGGTGGGAAATGTCTTTTCTTGACTATTTTTGGTGTTATGCAGGTAAAAAAGGTTTCAAGAGATAAAATACATTTTGTGAGGGATATTTTGACTTAAAATAACTCATAATATTAATTTATTTCCTCATTTAAGTCCTTGAATGCTTTTGATAATACCTTCACTTTAACCGGTCTAGGATGGCATAGTGAACAAACTAGTGAGAGGGTGAAAACTTCAAGTGGAAAGCATTTTAATGTATAATTAAGGAATATAAGTCCATGAAGGGTATATAAATTTTCCATTCACTCCTTTTTATGTATTGGATTTATGAACTAAAGGAAATTTTGGTGTCAAGTGCGAAGGGTGAGTGAAAGATGAGTTATTTAGACTATAGATAGTGATGACTCATGTACAAAAGAATATTGAGCATTAGGGACACATAAAATGCATCTTGGATCATGTATAAAATCCATAACTCTTATTTAAATCATAATATATTTCCCTATTCTACTGTGGAGCACTCATGGAGGTCAAATGATGAAGGTAGTTTTTTGAGCAAGCAATTGAGGAGTTTTATGCTAGATTTTAGGAGTTTCGTGTTTCAAGGGACATTTTTCCTATGATACCTTGCATGTTATGTTTCATATTCATCTATCCTACATTTTTAACTCATTTAATCATCATGAAACATGTACTAATGACTCTTGGACTTCATTCTCTTCTCTCTTCTCTCAAATTCTATAAGCAGTAATCATTTTGGCTCTTGTAGACTAATTCCACTTCATGATTGGTGAATCCCTAGAAAAATGACATTATATTTTAACTTTGAGAAATAAATTTAAGTCTATTTTTGAGTTCATGAAATTTTTTATAAGTGTGTAAAGTGATGTATGGTGAGGTTAAGTGATAATATTTTATCCTTGCTTCCCTTATCCCTTCATGTTTATACAAGAGTTCCTATTCTAATAGGTCATATAGAGTGTAGATAATGTGTTAAGCTCATTTTAAGTGTATTATTATCCTTAGAGTATGTTATTTTCCCTCTAATTCCCTTACCTTGTGTTTTCTCATGCATATCATCTCTATATTTAAACACTCATGTTAGAACCTTTTAGGCCTTGGAAGCTAGTTTGTATGTTTTGTTTCTTAGAAAAAGAAGTATGATGATCATTTGAAAATAATATTTGTGTATCAGGCCCTAATATTAGTTTAATTTCATGCAAAATCCCATCTCTTTTTTCCAAAATCAATTAGTTAAGTAAGTGATAAGCATTTCAAGGCACATTCAGGGAGCTAGCCATTAAACCTACATGTTTAATTCTACCATAGGTATACCCACATACCTAGAAGCATTCAAATGTTTCCCAAATTTGGAAGAGGATTGAACAACCTCTTCTAGGGTACAATATTTGGTGACAACACCAAATTTATAATCTTTTATACACATGAATGGATTACCCCTTTAAAGTATTTTTAGTATGGTACAAACTCTATAAGGTATACCTATTTGGAGTACAAAAATAACTAGTAACCATTTAGTGATCAAAAAGTTAATTGTCACTTCATAACACTTAAATAAAATATAAAATTATAGGTAAATAAATAACAAGATTAAAAATCCAAAGGTTATAAGAATTAGAGTGTGCCCCTTACCCTTCACTATTTAGATGTATATATGTCATTATCTTGACCCTCACAATTATTTTTCCTCCACATAGACTATTTTGGACCTTATGTATATGTCATTGCAAGTAGATGTCACCCATTTATTTCTTTTCATAGGGTTGAAGTATTCATGATTTCATGACATTTCAATTGGCAATGATGCAAAAAATGAAATATATCAATATTTTATTTAGAAGTCTTAATAATTTATAGGCCATCTTAAATAAATTCAGTTCAATTACATCAATTTTATTATACCAAGTCAAGTCAATTATATCAAATAAAATGAAAGCCATAAACATTTCAATTGGAAGTCTTAATAATGCATGGACCATATTACATGCAAGTCAAGTCAATCAAAGACTTTGAATACGTGAAAATAAAAAAAAAAACTATTTATTATGACATTTAATATATGTAAGACCATGTGAAATAAAGCTCGCTTGTGCTCTACTTATGGTCCCCAAGACCATGTGAAAACTAGTTCCATAGATTATTTGTTATATTCTTTCAAGAACACCATTACAAACATTAGGTGGACACATCATTATCATTAATTTAATACCCATGTCTTACCAATGTCCAACATTTATCTAATTATATGTATTCTCTCTTCCAAGCATTTAAGCCATTAAAAAAATTGTAGGATTTGGCTTTGTCCAGTCTAAATTCCTTTCTATCACAAATGTATTTTAGAACACAAGGTATAAAATGAATGAGAGTGTTGATATTTTCATATATTGATATATACATAAGGTTTAGAATAGGCCTCATAGAGGAAAAATAATTGTGAGGATCAATATAATGACATATATACATCCCATGAATGAAAGGTAAGGCACACGTTCTAAATATTTTGAACTTTGGATTTTTACTCATGTTTTTTCTTAATAATGAATTTTATATTTTATAGAAGTGTTCTGAAATGATGATTAACTTTATGAGCACTAAATGGTTACTAGTTCTTTCTTTCCACATTTTGGACCATACAATATATAATTTAAAGGGACATTGTGTTCATAGGTGTAAAATTTTATAAATTTGACACATTTGTTCTCAATTGACTGATCAAATTTTAGTGTGGTGAAATAAAATGTCAGCATGTTCACCCAATGCTTACATTATTATTAGAACACATCATTGTCGTCATGTCAACATTGTTAATAAAAGTAGTTTGTTGGTATGCATGGCCCAAACTCCATGCCAGTTAAATGACATGACTTAAAAAAAAAAATTATTGGCTACACACAATAACCCAAAGATCATAATGTTACATAAAAAACACAAAACTTTAAGCAAACGGAGTAACTCTAGAAGCAGGTGGAGGTGGATCATCCTTGGGAGGTTAGGCACTCTAAGTGAAAGACTAAACTGAAGGAGGATTGGATGGCACAAAACCATCTTAACTAATTTTAGAGGGGGGTAAATAAATAGTGATACCCTAACTATAAGGTGACTTAAAAAATGTAAAAACTTGACCACCACTTACATAGGGGAGATCCATCATGATGGGTAAATGATGGACTTCTCATGCAGCCACAACGAATTCCAACCTAGTCTTTGGAAGGTATCTAACATGAGGATTAGTAAATATTGTAGATTATAAATCCAAGAGAGTTTATCCAATCTGTTAGTGATCAAAATCAAAATCAAATTGAATAACTAACTTCTCAAATCCAATCCCTAGCTTGAGCTATGTTGAAAAATAACAATAAATGTACATTAGAATATAAAAACAAATATTTATACCTCTTTAGAAGATTTTCTTGAGAATCAATCTTAAGATATTGAGCTTAGCTTGTAGGCTATGGAGTTGTTAACAATGCTTGATTATGTGCGTGGGAAGCACCTTTCCTTGTCTACACTTGATTCTTGTCTTGGCTTGGCTTTGACATGAGAATTGGTTGAAGTGATGCCTTTGAGATTTTTTAGATCTTCATTTCCTTACTTGGTCATTGTGAAAGAGTGTGTAGACCCTTTCATTTATATATTTAGAAAATTATGGTGGACCGTTCATCTTGAGATGAATATCAAGGGCCCAAGATTAGTCCTCCAGCCTCATAAATGAGAAAGATGGAGTGTGGAAGAAAATAGATGGAGTATGTAAGAGGGGTGTAAGATATATCAAATGATGATCCATTTATATGTGTAAGTAATGTTTAATAACTTGTATTGAGTGTTTAAGTGAATTGTAAAATATGTCATAAACTTTGTTTGCTTTCTTATTTTGTCTTATGATGTCATATATTTGTGAGTTAATATTCTAAATTTGAATTTAGGAAAATAGAATAATTCCAAATCCATGAAATTTTGTAGTAGAGGAATTATTAGGCTTGAATAATTGGGATTAATCAATAATTATAGGAATAGCAATTTTTTTAAGGTTGAAAATTTTAATATAATATATAATTAGAATTGACATGAAGTGTCCAATTTTAAGTGTCTACAAATATGAGTGGCCATAATAATTTTGGTATAATCTTAAAATTTACCATCTAAAGAAAAGGTTTTGACAATCTAACATGAAACCTTCTTTTCCACTCTAGATCAATGATATAATATTATATATGTGAAGGAGAGCAATTAAAAGCCAATGAACATCAATTAAATTAACTTATTTCTTATTTTTTTATACTATGATATTCTAAAATTAATGTTGTGAGATATATTTTATTTCTATTAATTGTACAAATTTCTATGAAAAATAAATCACACATTTTAATAGTCTTACTCTTTCTTATCAATAGAAAAAACATTTTTACATTCTCTCTCTTCATATTAGTTTAGGATGACAAAATCCTAAATAAATTCCCTCACAAAGGTTGATTTTTATATTATATCACAATAATTAATTATTAAGTCTGAGGATAAGCTTTAAACATTAATGTCAATTCTAATTTACCCCTCAATTTCATAATGGTTTGTTATGAATAAATGACAATACATATTTTCATAAACATTTAACGGGCTCTACCAACTTCCCTCTAAAAGTTTTTTAGGGAGGGGGTTAGTTGGTAAAGTTGGGTTGAATTGGTGACTATAAATAGGATAGTATTGGGATGTATCACCCTGAGAAGTTTGGATTCGTCACCCTTATAAACATCATGTATATGCAATGAGTGATGATTGGACCATTAATACTCATGAGATATGGGTTATTTTAAACCAATACTCATAAAATATGGGTCAACATAGGTTGACTTGAAATTAATCAGTTGAATATTGAAATCATATCACATAAGATACATCTTTACCTTTGAATATAGTATCTATAGAAAATATATTATTCATGTATTCATGAATAAAGGCATTGTTAGAGGAAGAGGATTGAAATAAGTAGTATAGAACATAATCCACATATTCAGGTGTTCAGATGTTCCATCTTGTTGACCAACATTCAACTATTTAAACTTTTGTGTTTCTAATTCTTTGAACTTGTTTTACATGGCATCAATGAGTCTAAGGAATTCAAGGTTGTGGTGGGGATTTAAATTAGTTCATATTAGTAATTTGATCTTCCAAATATATTCCTTTAGCAACATCACCATCTCTTCATTTCCATATGTGACAAACACATTGAGGGGAAGGCAAAGGAAGGGAAAACTCTTGATATTGTTCATTAATATAAGAGTTTTACACAATATTTTCATTGTCACATGAGTTTTTTATCAACTCAATACCAAAATAAGTGAATAACCCATTATTTATAATTCATGATTACTCTTCTTCTTGCCATAATTATCTCTTTTACATCCTTAAGATATCACACGTCTTTCACAATTCTTTCAAAATGTATAGATATTTGTAATCACTGAGTGAGATTTTATGCATATTTTAAACCTATTTTCATTTTCATTTTTCATATTTTTTCACAATGGTTTAGCTTCACCATCACCAAATGCAAATAGTTCATATATTTGTTGATCGAAAAAATCTATTCATAGTTTCTTGATTTCTTTCTTGTTTTGCCACTAGTCCTCTTCAAGTTATTCATATTCACGTTGTAGTTGGTATTTCTCATGTTCCATTTCCTTGTAAATTTTTATTAGGCCTTCAATAATAGGGTACAAGTTTAAAAATTTATGAGGTGTGGTAGATTCCATTGCAAAGAAATATTGGGTATTAGGCATTGGATTCAATCAGAGTGGCCAATGTCCATTCAAATATAAGGTTCCCTTTATATTTTGAAAAAAAATGCACAAATCACTTCAATTCTTACTGGAGTCAACAAAACATGTTAGCATAATTTTATATCATTTTGATTCTTTTGATAATTTTATGACTTTCCCATTGGACAACAACATACTATGAAACAAATGTGGAAATATTATAATGAAATGGGTGATTTCCCTCTATGTTTTAGGAGGTAAATCTCTCATATGATATTATTTTTTGAAGTTTTATGTAATTTCCACCAGAAATCACAAAAATAAATGAAAAGAGGGAGAAACTTTTAGTATAAAGAACACAAAAAACCACTTGGGTTACTAAAAAATGGAAGTAAATACAAAGGATTTTATATTTTCATGTGCAAAAGACAAGGGAAAATAATGTGTGCTATGAGAATAAATAAATCAACAATAAGAACAAAGTATTCAAAAAATAATACTAATTGGTAGTGATGCAAGGTTCACCCTTCAAAATGTATATCACAATGTTTGAAAACTATGAATGATTAACATGTAATCATAAATGAAAAATGTTTCAATCTATCTGTATTCATTAAAAATAATGCATATTTATGTAAACATTAAAATCTAGTATTAGACACTTGGAAATGTCAATCTTGACCTACCTTCATCTCACATGATTTGTTCATAAAAATATGGCTCTTCCACACCTTTCTCTCTTACCCACTTGCATTCTATGGGCCCAAACTTTTCAATTTAATGTCAATCACATATAAAAATTCCCTAATCTATGCCTAAACTATTTATTATCATACACAAATTATCTCCAAATCATTAGATTATTATTTGCACTCTCCAAATGTGTTTGTCAGAACTAAGACACCTTCAAAAATGTACAAGCATCTAATTTTGATGGACCTACCCCTATATCAAGTAAATCTCATTTTTGAAATCCAATTTATCTTTATGGATTGGCCCATACATTGTTCATGTCAGTGGCATAAGAAATTACCCAAAGAGTCCCATATAAATATACAATATGTCTAACATTATTCCCCATATAGCAAACATCTAAAACTTACCAAAAAAGAACTAAGCAAACCTATTCCATCACTTGCACATTCAATGGGAAGGTATTAAAATTTTCAATCAAAAATCATTCACAAAGAACAGGCACCATCCAATTATGAAACATGTAATCCAAGCCAAGTTTTCCATATTCAAGTGTCTGAAAGCTAGATCATAGGTTGCACTCATAAAAGGAACACCATAACACACATACACCTAATGGAAATAACTACATGTGGTTTGATTTCCCTTGTTGGAGTATTTTATATGTAGGTAGTGCTCAAACATTCATTAGAGAGTGGTTGGGGTGAGATCAATCCACTTTTCTTCCCCTTTTATAGGCCTAAATATAATGTCCAAAATGGACCTAAGATTTTCAAGTGAAGGAGAAAAGTTTTATAAATTTTAGACACAATGAGCCCTTGATCTCATCTATAGAGACAAACTTCAAGTAGGTGAAATGACTTGGGCCAAAATAAGGAGCCACGGTCTACAGAGACAAATCTGACAGAGGATAAACACATTCATCTAATGTAGGTTTCCATAGACTAACAAAATCATTTAGGTGAATCCAGAATCTCAATCCCTGATCTAAGTGACTTAGAGTCCACTTCCAACCCTTCCTATCACATGCACACAATATCAATCCTGCACAAAACATGAAACAAGCTAAGTATCTTAATCTCATAAATTATTTCCATTTATAGTAAATTTTAATAATTAGAGTATACTCTATTTTAGCATTTAGATCAAAATTGTACTGCTATATATCATATAATTTGAATTATTCTAAGTTTTACACTTGTTAGGGTTTTGTTAATCCAAATTGGGGTAAAACATATTGGGGAACTCACTTTTTGGTCTAGAACATAGAATAACCTTAGATTTTTCCTTAGGGATTCTTCATTCTAGGGATTAATATTGATACATTTAAATTTGATTTTTATACTTAATATTTGATTTCTTGTTTTCTTTCAAGGCTATAATGGATATATATACTTTTAATTTTATTATACAAGTTATAATTCTAGTAATTACATGTTTTTATCCTTTAATATGCAAAATATTTAACAACTTATAATAAAATGGGTCACATCTTCATGTAATAATTATAAGACTAAAATGAATCATGAAAAATGTTTAGATTTCCTTAATTCATATTGTCTAAACATGGAGTTTGAGTTCAAACTGGTTATAACTATATGTCAAAGGGCATGCATGACTAATTTTTATCCTCTTCCTCCTATACCTCAAAGTTTTTATAGCTACCATCGTACTCCCATTATTCACTCTAGGATTATATTTGATTTGTTTTCCATGTTGTCACCACACAAAGAGGTCAAGTGTTATACCATGTGTAATAGAAAAAATGTAGTCAAAAAGTTCCTACTCACCCCCTCCACCTCCCACAAGGCCATCCAATCAAACCAAAGTTTATGATATTATTGACCAACCAAAAAAACCATGCCAAGATTTATATTCTTGAATTACTAAAGAGAGCATCTCTATATAATGATATTTTATATGATGTTTTTCATGATGCAACCTTGTTAAATGATACCAAGCTTTCATATTCTTATTCTATTATAAATACAATAAGGAATGGTGAATAAATTGTTTCCTTTGAAAATGACTATTTTCCAAAAAAAATTAATAGATAAAAACATGTCTTTATAAATTCAAGTTCAAATTAAAAACATAAGAGTAAAATGTGTCTTAATAGATAATGAATCAAGAATGAATATATCAACATAACTTTATTAAGGAAATTAGTGGTAATTATATATGCTATAAAAAATCTAATAGACACATAAAAAGATTTGATAACACCCCATGTCATGTACTTAGATCGATATCATTGGATGTGATAGTAGGACCTAAGACATTGACCAACCTATTTCAGGTCATTCCTAATCATTTACATTATAACCTAATATTGGGTTGACCTTAGATACATGATATGGAATAAATACCATCTACACTACACATATTCATTAAATTCATGCATAATGAGCATTTGTATACATGTCTTGCAAACAATGATCTCTTAAAATATTTTAAAATGATGCAACTTAATAGTGAAGTTAATTCACAATCAGATTTAATTCATTATTTCATAGTCCCTTAATCACAAATGATCTCAATATAAAACAATCATATATATAAGGTTAAAGAGTCAATAAAATAACATTATAAATAGCCAATTACAAATGTATCAATTAAAGAAGAGGCAAATAAGGAATCACAAACTCATGTTGAGCAAACCAAAAAAAAATCACTAGATCTTCTTTTATTGGTTAATTCATAAAAGTCATATTATATATTCATGGACAATGATTTTAATAATAATGGAATGCAAGAAAATATAGATGATTATTTTCACAAGATAAATTTCACACCTATGGATCTAGATGAGTATTTATCTCATAATATGTTTACACGTATCAGCTTAAGAGAATATCAAGATAGTTCATATACACACAACAATGATAAATCAAAGGTTTCTAATCAAGAGAAATCTAAATTAGATAAAGAAAAAGTAATAATTTAAGGAAATCAACATAATGAGAATATAAAAAATTATTCCAATGTCATTTTATACCATGAACCTCAAATGTTAAGTACACCATTAAGGCAAACCTTTGTAAAATCAAGCATAAGAAAAATTGAACATTTCCAACTGTATTAAATGTTTAGAGCATGATTCAGTGAATAATGTAAAGTTAATAGTTACATAAATTCTGAAACATTAGAAGTAATGAGCACTACAAATAAACTAAACATCATCTTATAAATGTCACTTAATAAAAAAAATATTGCATTGCCTACTACTAGACACAAATCCATGAGTTGTTTATCACATCAAGGAGGCAAATAATATTATGATTATCATATAATAATTGGGCGAAAAACATATCATTATGTATCACAGTAAAATTGAATTTAAAAGTTTATGAATGAAGGGATCATTAAGGTAATACAATAATAACAACCAATAGTAAGTTATAAAAGAACTTGATACACAAATCAATCATGTAGTACATATAAACATCCATAATAAGAAATATTGACTATTACAGTATACATTGAGGGTGACTATCAACAAAATATTTAGATTGATGAGTAAGAATCCCCAAATACATGAAATATTGCATTCTTACAATAGTTGGGACATGATGTTGCCAACTTACAACACATTATACTTTCCAAAAGATTAGTGAGACATATTAAGTTACCAATTGCTTGTGGGCCAAAGGTCATTGACACATTCATATTGATAATGAAATCTAACTATCAGTCAATGTTTAAGCTCAAATAATAATTTTTATATTAAATTCAAGATATAATGAATTTACCAAATGGGTACATAACTTTCTTATGTGAAGGGAATATAATCAATATTCAACATGATGCTAGAAATGATAATAAAAAATGATCACACAAAGATTAAGAACATGTAATATGTATTCACATTATCCAAAATTACACAAAATAAAAATAAAAACAAATTGGCACAAAATTGTATGATGATAGCTATGATGATTGACTTATAGGCATTTATTCCCCCCCCAAAAAAAATAGGGCATGGACATTACATGTTTGCTAGTTTACAATATTCATTTATGTTATTTATCACATGTTTGGTAGATTGCGTATCATTTTTGATATGTGTATGCATTTCATAGTATATATGAGTGAAATGCAAGACCATGATACATATATGCATAGTTGTAGGGAATTCTTATACCTAGTGGCCATGCAAATGTTGGGGTCATCTCATTCCATAAATTACATTATTATAGGTTATATCTTTTGATGAATTTACCATTTATCATGTTGAGTTACATTGATTACTTACACATATCTCACTCTTGATTATATTATTCATAGTGCTAAATTACATGGATATATTATTTTGCTATATTGTGACTTTGACATAAATTGATGGCACAAACTAGTTTGACTTATTCTATGATTCATTTGATGTTATCATAATTTTTATAGGATAATATTTAATTATACTTGGTTGGATCTTACCTTAATGTAAGAAATTTATTGATTGAGAATATAATCGTATGCCTCTTTCTTTGGGACCTTGCCTTCTTTTGTGACATTAGCTTGTTTTAGTGCATTATTACATGCCTTTATCTTTGGCCCTTGCCTTCTTTTATGAATTCTATTTTAGTTAATTTATCATTCTATGAATCTTGCTTGCTTATGGCTCTTACCTTGTGTGACATTTGATTATCCATTGTGTGTGGCTCTTGCCTTCTCTACCATTTGATTGTCCATTATGTATGTGCATATTTCTTTTTGTGACATTGAATGTTATTTCATGTGTGTTATTATGTGCATCATGGCCATGACATGGTGTGCTTATGCGTGAATAAATATAGGTTTGTCTACTTTATTTTTGGTGTCATGATCCATATCACACACCTTTCTTCTTTAGTGTGGTGTCATGATCCATATCATGCACATTATTGCCTAGATTATTATTCATGGGCTATATTTGTGATGATTACTATTGCATGCCAAATTTTTATATTTATCTTGACATGTCACTTGTATCTCTTAAACTACATGTTTCATATATGATTTTATGGTATATGCATAATACGATGACATATTCTCCATATGTTATCACATTCTTTAAATGCTTGTATATTTCTATATAATATAGTGTAGTTAAATCTTTTCTTTTGAGATGATTAATTTATAGGATACATCCCTCACCTCAAAATAGGGAAATTATAGTGAGTTTGTCATAAATATTAAAGCCTCTATATATATAAAATTTAAAATTTGGCACAAATTTCATGACTCAAAAAAATTATAGTTCATATTATCAATTTGGTTTAGAATATGGGACATATTTTTACAAATTCAGACATATTTTGGAGCATATGCAAACATTTTACAGAAACATGAGTTACATATTTTTAGATATATCAATTTTGGGATAGAGTGGTATATATATTTTATGACATTATTTATCACATTGGCACTAATTGGATCAACTTATTGGGGCATGAACATTGTTCATGCACATACTATTACATTTTTTTTAAATTTCTAAGAGTATGAAATTGATGATAGTGAGAATTGAAAACTTTGAATCTATAAGTCCATTTTCAATAGTTTATTCACTTAGAAGAGTAGTATGGTTGAGGTTTTGTGTTACTCAGCATCCTAACATTACTCCTAATGAAACTAATATAGGTTCCTACTTCCATTTTGAGGTTAAAAATTAGTTAAAAGAATAGTACAATTAAGGTTTTACATTTATTAACAACCTAACATTGCTCCTCATGAACCTAATATAGGTTCCCCCTTCAATATTGAGGTTCAATATCAATTAAATGAGTTAATTCAATTAAGGTTCTATGTTAATAAATGACCTAGACCCTACAACATCTTCATAAGGTTTGGGTCACATATTTTCCCAACCCACAATTTAAACAATGATACTTGAATTAGAACATAATCATTCCATGAAATTTATCCATTGGGGCATGATCACTACCAATTATCCCATGCTTTAGCATGAAACACAATCTCTAATACTTCAGAAGGAATCATATTCTTTAACATTTCAAAGGGCAACATGGTTCACTTACATGTGTATTCATTAATTGCTCTTTAAATTTCAAACGTTCCAATTATCTAATTAATTTCATATTTGATTTCACATATGGACATTGGTTTTTAAATCTTCATTTAAGGTTTACATGGAGCAAGTTTCACCCTTGGAGCCATCTCCCAAAATAAAAATGTGTTGTACAAACCAACGTACATTTATTTATCCTTTACTCTAACATTGGTTTACTTTCAATACTATAATAAATGGGGGTATTTGTAGATAATAAAATCTATTATTAGACACTTATAAATGTCAATATTGACCTAGATTCACCTTACATAGATTTTTATTACACATATGCCTCTTGCATACCCTTCTTTCCTATCCAATTCCATTTTATGGTCCTAGCCTTCTTGATTTTCTATTAATCACATTCATGAATTCCCTAATTTATGTCTAATCTTTTCATTATCATAATTAGATTTTATCTAGATCATTAGATCAATATTACTACTATCTAGACTAGTCCATCAGAACTCAAATGCCTTCAGAATTCTGCCATCGTCTAATTCTAACATACTTATCACAACACTAAGAAACAATGATTTTTCAAATTAAATTTATCTTTATGGGTCATCCTATACATTTTGCATGTTAGTGGTTTGAGCAATTATCTAAAGAGTTTCATATAAATATATAATAGGTCTAATCTTATTCCCCATGTAGTAAGCATATAACACTTACCAAACAAACACTAAGTAAGCTTATTATATCACTTGCACGTTTAAAGGGATTGTTCTAAATTCTCAAATAAGAAATTAATCACAAAGAACAACCCCTAGCCAAGTCTAAAGCACATAAGACAATTCAAGTTTTCTATTATCAAGTGTTAAAATATAGATCATATGTTGTATTCATAAACGGAGTAATATTACACACATACACTTAATAGGGAGAACTACATGTGATTTGATTTCTCTCCTTAGTGTGTTGGATATGTAGGTTGTGCTCAACCATTCATTTAGGAGTGGTTGGGGTTATCTCAACCCACCATTCTTCCTTTTTTGTATGCTTGATCCTAGTGTTTAAATTGGACTTAGGGTTTAAAAATTACTTAGACATGTTTTTTAGATTTACTCACATAGTGAGCCCCTGCTATCATAAACAAAGACAGATTTCAAGTAGGCACAACAACCTATGCCAAAATAACAAGGAATAATCTACATAGATGAATTTGGTATAGGATAAGCTCCTTCATCTAATCCACATATTAATGAAATTATCCATGTGAATCTAAATACCAAGTGCCCGATCTGAGTAACTTATAGTCCAATTCTAGCCCTTATTGTTACCTACACATTATCTATCCAAAAAAAACCAAAATGAGTTAATTATCTGAATCTCTTGGGATATTTCCATTTATATTAAATTGCAATGATTGAAGTGTAATATTTTGTAGCATAAAACTCAATGTTTTATTTCTATATATTATGTAATCTAAATTATTATAAGTTTTACACTTGTTAGGGTTTCATCGAATTAAATTAGGGTAAAACAATTTTAACAAAAAAAGAATGACTATCATGCAAGGAATATTGTATTCTCACATGCAGTTTCATTCCATTAACATAAACTCAATAAAATGTACAATAATTTAAAGTTACTTCAAGCCCTCCCCAAATGTAGAGAGAAAACCCAATATGAGAAAAACCACAGTGAGAATAACTACTAGAATCTACTGTTCTAATCTAGCCTCAAAATCAAAACTTCACTGGTTACAATATTTAAGGGCACCAACCCTAAGGAGACCCCAATCCCCTGATTTAAGAGTACCTACTCTAAGGAAGCACCTACTCCCTAACTAAGCACCAACTTAACTCTTCTGATGGCACCTACCAATCAGATCTATTATGGAGCTATAACTTTAGATTACAAAATTGATTCAAATGAATCTAGTTATATGTTACAGACCTATTCTATAACTACTAATATTTTTCACTTCATCTCTCTCTTCTTCTCTACCCCTCTTCCTCTATGCCTATATATTTATATTTTTATCACACTTCTAAAACATTTTATTATATCCTAGATGACATATATATTCATTATATCTAGGTCTCACTTCTTCTCTATGTTCACACTTGATTGTTAACATACCATGCTCCATTTGTTGACTCAGTTTGTATTTATTTAACAAGTTTCCCGCTTCTTGAATTCATACTCCACCAACATAATTCTTTGTCTTTTACTATATTTAACATATATTAGGCTCTAATTTTAATGCACATGCCATATTACATAATTTTGATTGATCACAACAATCTATATCATTATCGATGTTGTATAATGCATCTTACCTACATGTTCCATCACTTGACTGTTGAGATGAACATATCTTTAAATATTGACCATAAATCTTAAGTTTCACACCATGATCTGATGATCCTCATTTAATTTTCTCAAACTTAAAATGTAACCATTTGATCAAACTTTGACAAGCTCACGTGCTTTGTTAGATCTTTCTATGCTTTCAAAATTTAATGTTTCAACTTTAAAATGCATCAGTTGATCTTTTAATTTGAGATCTTGCATATCATTATATATTCCAAAGTAGCATGAAATTTACCTCTATCTATCCATAAACCTCAATCACTTGATCTCATCTCATTGCTTCTTGAGACTTTGGAACACATACGCTCCATTGATCTTCTCAAAGTACCTTGGTCTTTAACTTGTTAAACATAAAACACTTTGACCTTTTTGATTTCATGCACTCTATTGATATTCATTACACAATCATATACTCACCATTAGATCTTCTGACAAACTCCCATGAATGTGACACTAGTCACCCTTGCATGCCTTCTGCACATTGTTGTTAGTTCCCACTATTGAGACACTTGGAATTCCCACATTGATCATTGACTATTTGAATTTGAACTGCACCATAGATTTACTATTCAAGCTCTATAATTGTGACACAAGACACTAGCATGTTCACTCTTAGGTACCTTTGACATATTGACTTATTTACATTTTGTTAGATCTTCCATGTATGATTAAGTGCAAACCACTGATCAAGCTAGGACAAATATTAATTCAAGGACTTAGTAAATATTAAGGTATTTGATCAATGCTCCAAGTTGGTAATCAATAAATCAAAGGGGTCAGTAGCACAACAATGAGGAAGGATTAAATTATAACTTAAGCTACCAATTCTTCTTCATATCTAGTCATAAAAATAGAACATGCTTGTCAATGCCATGACTTAAACCCTTAGGGTTTTTTAATAAACTCTAGTAATGGTTGAGATCAAAGATAAATTGATTATGAGCTCATTTCTCCTCATCTGAACATGCAAACCATATATCTAAGATGCACTTGGAAAACCCATAATAGGTCTTCTATCAATTTTTTTACAAACATCTAAAAATAGTCTCTATAAAAGCATGATAGCTTTATATGATAATATTGCACCTTGTGAAATTATAAAACATGCTCATCTCTCAATCAATATTGGCTATGACTGATCCTCTTGACATCAATAACATTTATAATGCCGATAATATCCATTTTGACATCAATGACAATCATTTTGTGAACACATCCATAAGCCATTAATGGAACAAATATTAGGATTAAGCCTTCACATGCCTCATTAATACCCTATTTATCCAAATATTTATGGTTTGTCCCTCCAATATTGAATAATATTATGGCCAGACATTTTGATCTCAAGATGGATGGTCATAGTTGATTCTGATCATTTTCAGAAAGTTATAAATAAGTGAGCCAAAACCACCATTTTAAGCTTCCATTATACAAAGTTACTATGCATAAATTACTATAGAAGAGCTTGAATTGTGTAATGTTCTAATGCAAAATTATCTTCACAAAGTTTCACCTATTTTTACAAATTGATTAAACTCATGAGCTTAAGCCATTAGTGCATTAAGAAATGTTGGAGAAGCTTGCTACTCATCATTAACACAAACTTGGAGCACCAAATCCAAAATAAAATATGCTTCTTGGCCATCTTGGAATGAGGAACACTATTTGGAAGGTTTGGTAGTATTCCTTATTTAAATATCTCTTAGAATTAATTTGTAACACCCCATGAGGGAGTGGGATGGATGTTTTATTATCTATATACTTGTTTATAAGAGATTTTATTGACTAACGCATGGACTAATGCATCTTTTAATCCTACTCTACATTTTGGCATCCCTAGTGGGACTCACACCTCACACAAGTCATTATACCTTTTAATTTTGTGTTTAAACCCTCTTTAGAGACTATTTTGTATTTATTTTTCTCTAATTTTACATTTCCATGGCTTCTGAGATAAACAATGGGATTGACCTGTGAAATGACAAGATAGATCTAGAAGTCAGTGGGATCAACTTGAACTTTGGTGAGATCAATTTTATACACTTTTTATCTACCTATGTGTTTTATAATATAAAAAAGATCGCTCTATGAATTGGCAGGATCATTCTGTAAAATGGTGGGAATGCACTATGGATTAGTGAGATCTCTCTATGGATTGGCATGATCATCCTATGAAATGGTGAGATCTCTCTGGACCAGAAACTGATAGGTAACTGTTACTTTTTTTTAATCATTTTTTTCATTTTGGTAGGATCACCCTATGCTTTGGCAAGTTTGACCTACTAATCAATGATATCACACTATCAAATGATGAGATCACAAACCAATGTTGTCTTTGTTCTATATTTTAGTGTAATCACCCTATGGAATGGTTAGAACATTCTAGTAAACAATGATATCTCTCTATGGAATGATGAAATCAACCTGCATAAGAAAAATAAAAACTTAAAATAACAAACTACAAGTTTGTACTAAGAATTCACACCCTCATTTCAGACTTTTAACATCTTTTTACAAGCTTTAAGACATTTAGTATCCATTTTAATAGCAAAATAAAGGCAAAATTCATTCATACTTCATTTTGGTGCCTTAAGAAGGAACTCTCACATTAACTAAACACTCTTAAGAGTTCTATTTTTGTGCTTGTTTATTGAAATTGTTTATTTTTTAACAAAATGAGTGTTGTGCATATGTTCTCCCCCCATCCCCTTTAGGGAAATTGGGTAATCAAAAGTGCTCATTATATACATTTATTCCTTGTCCAGAGACATGAAAGAAAAGTTGTAAGGGCCCTCCTCAAACCCATATGGTTTGCGTGATCCTAAAATGAACTTAAAGTCTTTTCACTTGTCTTTATTTTTATGTAATTTGGCTTGTGAGAGGGAGTTTATAGCCTCCTGATGGGTTCTCTAGGGAAACGTTGACCCAAGAATTAATCTCCTAGCATCGTTTCAACCCTGTTCTATGATGGGATATATAAATTAAGCTTGTGAATCATTGGGAAGGTAGTTTGAACAATTAAACTACATTCATTAGTGACTACTGCCCTCATAATGTATAATAAACTTAGACATCACATTACGTTGAGAAAGTGATAGATATAGTGGTTGTGAAATGGACAAGACATTTTCACAAAAATTTGGTTTATGTGGATCCAATTGACACGAGCATCTCTTATGTTAGCCACACTTGGGACCGTTTAGACATACAAAAATTTAATTTTAGAATAACCCCATTATCGTGGATAAACTGTTGATACAAGGTGAGTAGCCTGAAGTTCCATGTAATCGTACAAAATATTGAGGAAGAGGGGGCATTAAAAAATTACTTTTCATGCACTTTTATTTTTGGATTAATAATTAAAATCCTCTGAAGAGCACATATATAGATGGAATTTGATAGTATCATGCAACCTTGTTAGTTTTAGGACTTTAGACATTGCATTTAGGTGTTTTGTCATTTTATCCTTTACTTTCTTAGTCTTTTTTAGTCTAAGAATTGTTTGAAAACCAAAACATGTTGTAAAACCAAACACTTTGTCATACACCATTTTATTTGAATAAGGAGGTGTTATGCTTATCAAATAAAAATCATTTCTTGCCTTGTTCAAATCTTTATTTCAAAAACATTATGTCTGTATTTTTTGAGTAGCATTGTTATGTTTTCCATTTGAGTTTATGCCATTTTCCTACTTTACAAAATCTCAAAGTCCTTCATTTTTATCTAAACTCGAAACCTCACCTTTCTAAGTTCTAATCCAAGGTGCTATCAGTTTATCATTCACACTTGGTTTGAGTAAACTTGGGTATGATTTGTAGTTTGGATTAAAGGCCACTACCTAGACTCACCATCATTTTATTCTTATTATGGACTTAGATTATCTTATGTTCACTCACACTCTAATTTCTTAGACCATTCTGCATCCTACTACCATGTGGCAGCATTGTGTTGCCCATTTGGTTTTAGATTTATACTTGGGAGTTCTTGTGTTAATTCATGGTTTGAGCTTCTTGGTTTGAATTTTTATCTTTCTAATCAGAAAGAAATTCTAATTTTCTAATCGTAACTCATCGTAGTTGTATCATATTTTATAGTATTGACATATATTTGACCTAAGTTTGTTGTGCTAGTCTGCACTTTAGGTTCCAAAGTTATCTTACCCTCTTCTAATTTAGTGATTTCAACCCACCAAATTTGAGTAAATTCACAACGATTTATTTTAATTATGTGGTAATAAACCACTTTATTTTATTATAGTCTTATCTTACATTGTCATTTGTTTGCAGAAATCAGAATCGCCCTTTTAGCATTTGTAAAACACATTTCACATCCTAGCAAACAAAGAAATCAACCTTCCAAGAATGACGCAAAGGTATACTCATAGTGGGGTCTCTTACGACTCTAGTTACAATAAAGAGCATTTTTATGATAGGAAGGATAACTCTATTATGTTTGAATATATCCAAATAACTACAGGGTCTGAAGAAGACTATTATGAACATCAATTCTTAGAAGATAAAGATGATTCCCTCCTAAGGTTATTAGAATTAGGTGTTGGGTTGCCTCCATATTTCCCTATGGAATAATTACACATGTTAGTTAGGGTAGAAGAGAAACACTGAGAGAAATATCTAGCTCATATTGAGAACTCCAACATTGCTTCTTATAGAAAATAAAAGGAAGCACTCATAGATCTTGCACCCAACGATCAATATCTTGCTAGCAAGATCAAGAAATTAAGTCAATGATAAGTAGACCAAATTATCATAGACTTAACTGACTCTTTGGTTGTAACTTCAATAAATAAAAATGCTCCTAAAGGATAAGAGAATGTGATAGAATAAATGTAGCATACTATTTCAGTAATTTTTCTCTTATATTCTTGGAAGAAAGAGAGAAGAAACTCAAGAGGGGTATGGTAGAAGAACCTGGTATATTATGCATGCACTGATCAAATGATTATAAAGACTCCTCTTTATCTGGGGAGGAATGACCTATAGATAATAAAACATTGAAAGAAAAGGTTGATTAGTTGGGTAGTTTTGAGGATTACCTAATGTGAGCTAGATATAAGAAGCATGTGCTTCCTAAGAGGATGTCAATCCATGGTCTTTAACAATTAAGTTCTAAAAGTGAAAGATAAATTACTTGCATAAATAACAGATGATACTAAAATGAAATACAAGAAGTTCTTGATAAGAAGATAGATGAATTTGATTAATTATAGCAATAAATAGATTAATATTAATGCTAAATAGATCAGGTTTGGTTCATAAAATAGGGTGAGGTTCTATTATCAGGTAGAGGGGTAGAAAGTAAGATTTGATTTAGGTCTGGTAGGTGAAAATAATTTTTTTATTTATCACACAGTGACCATTAGTGGTCGGGTAATCATTGATAGTTGGGATAGACCATCGATGGTTAGGGTGGCTATCGATTGTTATTGTGGGTTCTGGTCTAGTTTAATAAATTGGTTGATGACGTTGTAGAATGCAATTTTATAAGGTAGGTTTGGGATAGGTTTGTTGTGAAACAAAAACAAAGTAACTAATTACTGAAAATAAATACTTAGATTTCTGATCTAAGGAATGTTGAAGTGTGGTGGCTGAAAATTTCATTAATGGAGTCTAGAGAAATTCTAGCAGAGTAATGGTACTTGGTTGTTGGCTGATGAGCAGTGGCACTTTGGATCTCTATCACACTTATTGTTGGTTTTTTGGAAGAATACCTACAAAATAAGTTCTGATACAAGAAGCTCTAATGATTGTTGATGGTGCTTAATGGTTTGATCCTCCTCCCCCTCTCTTTATACATAATAGTGGGAGAATGGAATAATTGGTTTAAACAAGAAGTTTAAGGGGGCGTCTAAATTTAGTTTTTGCATGCATTGATTCACACATAGATTAGGAAAGCTAAATATAAAAATTCAAGGTGGAGTTCAATTGCATGTTAAGTGTTTAGTTGGTTATAACTTGAACATCAATGGTCAAGCCTAACCATCAATAGTTAAGGTGACCATTGGCAGTCGATAGGGTGAGGTTTTAGAAGATTCAAAAGGTGGGTTAGTCAGTTAGTCATTCCATCTTGAGTTTGTGGTTGAAAGGTCAGGGATGATCCCTAGAGGGTCTCAATATGGACTAAGGGTGCTTCAACATCTAGAACCATGGTGTACAATTTTTTAGTGTCGACATTTACACCTTTTTATTATGTAATTTATATCAAAAAGTTGTAAACTAAAAAATATATTATGGGTAGAAGGTTATATTTCCCCAAGCATGGGAGGAGGTGTTCCCCCTTACATTGATGAGTGATGAGGTAAAATAAAATTGGGTGTGGGTTTGATGAGTGGGTGAGTTGGTGAAAAAATGGGTGATAGGTTGGGCACTGAAGTGCAAACATGTATATAAAGTGAAAATAAGTGTAATATCTAAGATCACACATTGATTAGGTTTCCATGGTTGGTAAAAATAAGGTTAGTAGTAGAATAACTAGTGACAAGTAGACCACGTGAGCATATGTGATGGTTGGGTTACATGATGTAAACACAAGTCTCCTAGATGAGGTTAGTGTAGTCAAAAGTATCCAAGGTAGGAAGTGATCTTAGGAAGACATAAATTGGTCAGTTGTGGATGAGATAGTATAAGTTTAAAATGTTTAACATGGTAATTTAGTTGGTCTAGTCAAAATTACAAAGGTAGGGTCATCACAAAACATGTGATAGTTGGGCCAAAATGGCCAGTGGAAAGGTTGATGAAGGGAAATTGTAGTTGTCAGAGAAGGTAATTTCCATTGATTGATAGTGGATTAGTTATTGTGTTTAAAAGGTTGTGGGTGGAAGGAAAATACCCAAAAAATTTGATCATTGATGGTCATGGGTGACCCTCAGGGTTGACCATTGGTGGTTACCCTGACCATCAACAATCACATGTTAGTCCTAAAATGGTGAATAAAAAAGACCACAGGGGGTTCTATTTTCTAATTTGAGAATATTGACCCATAATGACTTGCTCTTGGCATTTTATGGGAGACATAGTGACATTTTTGTTGATTGTGATTGATTGGGTGCGTGAGGTAGTTGCTGAGTTATCTGAGTTTGCCAGAGGTTAGACTTGACCAAGATATAGAGGGGATGAGGGAGAGTATGGGGATAGGTAGTGGTTTCCAAGATTCATCCTCAATGATGTTCAAGGAATGAGGTAGACATTATTTTTGAATTGATAGGTTAGATTCAATTTGGGCAATTAAATATTAGTGTGAATTTATTTGTTATTGTAGTTAACTATGGGTTTATTTGACTAGGTTTAGGTTTTTGGTAGTTTGTCTTTGATTTTTAAGGATTAAAATTGATAGAGGGTTGGGAGAAGGTAGTGGTGGGGAGTACTTGATGAGGTGTGATGTAGTTTTAGGTATTTTAATGGTGAGTTTGGTGAATGGTTTAGGGGGTAGGGTTCTGTTTATCACTGATGATCACTTTATAGTGAGCATCAATGGTTGTTTCCAACTTTTGTCAGTCACTACCAAGCGTCAGTGATCAATAAGTGATCATTGATGGGTCACTATATGGTGACCATCATCAATTGGTTTCATAACTGTCGATGGTTGACTATAGAAATAGTTGACCGTTGGTGGTCAATAGATGAGTGGAATGTTTTGGTGAATGGCTAAGTAATAGTTAATGGTTTTTAGTGAAGGTTAAGGTTAATAGGTCATGGATAAGGGTAGTGAATTTTATAGGTTAAAGGTTAACGTTTAATATTTGTATATGGATGTATTTGTTAGAAATTAAGTGTAGGAGTTATTATTTGGTTGAATATTATAGGGTAGAGCATGTGAATATAGGTTAAGGGTGCACAACACATGGTTGTGTTCAGGTAAAGTTTTAAGGGTGTAGGTAATGGTTAAGATAATATAGATGAATATAATAAGGGTAGTGATGTAGATATGACAAGGTAGAATAGGTGGATTTGATTATGAGTCATGGTTATGGGTCAAATTTATGTGCATGTGTTATTAGTGAGAGAAATAGGTTAAAATAGGAGGCAGGGGTAATAGGTATAATTTGCAGGTAAAATATGTCAATGAATTAAGTTTTTTGCTTTCAAACCTTGTAGGCATAGGAGAGGATACAGATGAGAGACTGTGTGCCCTAAATTTTTGATGAGATTCAGAGAGGCATGACCGATGAAGATTGGGAGCACATAAAAGATGTGGGCCTTGGCGGTATGGAGTGTTACCAACATATACCTCGTGATGTAATGATGATAGTCACACTCATCTTTGCTTTTTACATTTAGAAGAAGAAAGAAACTAAATGTTAATGGTCAGGGGTTTGATTGATACCCAGATTAAGTTGTGCACCGTATCCAGACATTGTAGGAGCTCCTCTTTGGATGTGGAGGACACACCTGTAGAAAGAGATAAACTCAAACAAAGAAAATGTTAGATAGAGATATGGTAGACTTCCAAGCTGTATGATCGGTCCCAGAAGTGCAAACACTTCCTTGAGGGATGATAGTCCACTTATTTGACAAAAGGAGTGTTGTAAGAAAGAAATGGTGAAAGACTAAGAAAGAGAAATAGAGATAACATGTACCTATATTTTGCTGTCAGTCTCTCACAGTCACTGATGTTAGTAGTCCTACCGACGTCGGTAAGGGCAATAGGCCTTAGACGGGTCTCATAGTTATGTCTGTGGTCGACAGAAGGGTCTAGGAGTTTAAAGGTCTATGTAAGGTTATAGGGAAGTCAATAGGGTCTTAAGAGGGACAAAGGTGGAGGGTAGGTATGAGAAGAGGGTCAGGATAAGAGGAAGGCCTCTCAGCCTCTACAGGTTGAAAGTCGGGTCTGGTCTAGTCTGGTTGATAGTATTTAGAAATAGTAAATAGAAACTAATTACTAATGTATTCGAAATTACTGGAATGAAAGGTGGAAGAATACTTAGCTCTTTCTTGATGAAGAACTAGAGGTGTTTGAATGCTTATTCTTATTATGGCTGATGTCAAAGTCCTCGTGCAATGTTCCAATCCAATCTGGAGTCACTTGTGTAGAAGTCTTTGTAGCTAGGGGAGCGTTAGTCAAAGTCTAATGCTTGGTCTCAGAGTGTGTATGTCCAAGAGTCTGGGTGGAAAGAGAGAGTGAGTCTAGAGGCCAGAGAGTCCAAGAGAGTCCAAGAGAGTCTAAGAGAGGGTTCCTAGAGGGTTTAAGAGAGACTAATTCAATGTTGGAAGTCAGTTTAAGTAACTGACGTTGGCAATCCCACCGGCTTCGGCCAATAGTTGACCAATGTTAGGAGAGGAAGAATGGGTAAAAGGGCTAAAAATAGTCCTTTACCCATTCTCCATCTGCCAAGTGCATTTTGTCATTGGTGAATGGTTAAAAGGTGGGCTATTAAGCATGAGAGTTGGTTAGGAGGTTGGAAGGGAGTGAAAATAGGTCTTAGGTTGTTAGGATTGGGATGACTTAGTCTCAAGGTGAGTCATAGGGTGAGGTGTCCAAGGTGAGGTGTTTAGGTGATGTCATTAATTTAAAATAAATAGTATATTTTAAATTAATAAGATGTGTAAGGGACCAAGGGGAGTCAACACAATTTTGGTGTCTACATTTGCCCCTTTTTGTCTTGTTGGTTTTTCTTGACGAACTACAAGACAAAAATAAGAGTTAGTTGCCCCTGGTATGGGATGAGGTATTCCCCCTCAAAGTGGGAGTCGAAGGAAGGTAACCTGATATCAGGTTCCAATTTGATAGGTAGTGGATGAATATGGTGAAGTTGGAGTGTGAACGCTGCAATATTTGAGATTGCATGTATACCACCTCACGTGATAGGTAGGTCAAATTGTCACAAGTAAGGTCAAGGAGTGCTAAAATCAAAATAACCGGTCCCTAGCTTTTAGTCATCGCTGATTGGGTTAATCGATCAAAGTTGTAGCTCTAATGGTCGTCATGTTCCAAGTATCCCAGGCTCAGGAAGTACTCCTGGAAAACACAAAAATGTCACAAGTAGTGGGGATCAACTTGGACGTGATCTAATACTTGTGAGGGTCATAATGTGAGGTGCACACAATTTTCTAACTATTCGTGAGGTAGTGTATATGCAATCAAAATAACTAAGGCAAAGTTGTCTCGAAAGTGGTCATGGTCTAAGGAGATAGTCGCGATCTCCAAGGTCATTGGTCGAGTCAGGTTGAGATATAAGTTATCTCAAATGTTGTTTGTTGTGGTCAGGGAGATGTATGTGATCTCTAATGTGCCCCATGAAAAATCAAAGATGACTTCTGCAGTGTCAGGGTTGGTTGTTTGGACATGATTTTGGACTAGGTTGTTTGGTCATGGTTAAAAGTTAAATGGTTTGTCCATCAAGTAGATGAATGAACAGATGGCCGACATCATTAGTGAGACAAATGGGTGAATGGCCAAGCTAACCTCAAATGATTGAGTGCTGCCTACATAGCCCCTATTTTAAGGGCCTCAAGCCAATGTAGTTCTCACCAAAAAGCGAGGAAGAGGGTCAAAGTGGTTGATGGTTTTTTTTGTCAGGTTAGTGTTTCTAGCAGGTGCCATATGTGTGATGGTACATGCTTGAAATGATGAGTGTATGATGATGTTACAGCCTTTTCCATATTATGTGATGGTGTATTCTGTAACATTGGGTATGTGGGTTGTATGATGATGTTACAGTCTTTTCCATATTATGTGATGGTGTATTCGGTAACATTGGTTATGTAGGAGGTTTTTCATCCCTAGCAATTTTCCATATTGGTGATGGTGTATGCCAAAAATGAAATGAGTATATTTATGCTTCAGCAAGTTTCCATATTAGTGATGGTATATGCTTGACATAAATTGTGTTTGGTTGATAGTCTCCATGTGTATTGTTTTCCATAGAAACTTATGTGAATAGTCTATGATAATTTATATAACACAAATTTGTATTTGTATTAGATAAATCATGATGTCATGTTAGTGGTTGAAAATGTCTTGGTTTGGTTTGGTTTGGTTTGGTTGGTTTAGTTTTATGTGATGAAGATATGTAAGAAGTGAAAGGCATGTTGCTCTTTCATTGACAAGGACTTTAATGATAGCATAGATAAGGCTTACACAAACAAAATCCCCGTTCATGCATTACGTCATTGACCATTGGTTTGTGTTAAAGAAGTAATCGAATCACTTGACATTAAGTGAGCTCAAAATCCCTTGGGTATGTTGGGGTAATAGGTTTGATTTATGTGAGATGTAAGGATAGGGTAACCCTTGTTTAGCAGGGATAACTTTGCCCCTTTTATAGGTGACCCTAAGAACGACTATAGACAAGTCTATGACTTAATAGTTTGTCAGTCATTTTTTTTTGGTAGACTGATTAATGCGGGAAGTCCACTTGGGGATGTTGTGTTGTGTTTTATGGTCATATGTGTTGTTTATGTAGAAAAATTTGGGCATAGCCATCCTTTGAGGGAGTGGTATATAATCTTGATTTATATGTTTGGATGTCTTTGAATAGCTATCCTTCAAGGGAGCAGTCTATTAATTACAGCAATGATGCAACTGCCCTTCGAGGGAGTAGTCTACATTTATAGTTTATGACCTGTGAATAGGCATCCCAATTTTTTTTTTTTTGGTTGACTAAACTTTTGGTCATGGTCTTGACTATAGAGGCTTAGGGGTTCCCTTTTATTAGGACAAAGCATTCATGATTGACAAAAGGGTTGACTAATGTTTGTAAGAAAAAAGGGTTGAAAGGAGTATGAATGAGGATGATGGGGGTTTCCCAAGGGATGAGCTCAAGTTAAACATCAAGTGAGTGATTACTTGACTAACAATAAAATGGTCGAAGATGTAAGGCATTAAGGGGCTCATATTCTAGCTGGCCTTCAAGAGAAAATAGATGATAAGAGCCTGATCCATGCTTGTGTGTTATTATGTAAGGTCCAAGCCAATTAGGATCAAACATGTCCCATTTGCTTCTTTCCATGTTGGTCATGTGTTGGTTGTCTTCAAGGATGAGATCTATGATTTTGGAATCTTACTCTTTCAGATTTTTGTTGTAGGTGTGTTTTGGTCGATGTTGGTCGTGAAGTCGGTTAGTATGTTGTTGGCATTTGGTACAATGTCGAACATAGTTATTACAGTCTTGATTAAGATTGGGCCAGTAATAGCCCAAGTGGAGGATGTGCTTTGCAAGCGAGTTACCACTGAAATGTCTCCCATAAGTTCTACCATGGACTTGTTTGATGACATGAGATGTTTCAGTGGTGGTTAGGCATTGGATAAGGAGGCCGTCGAGACCTCGTTTATAGAGATGACCCCCTAGCATGGTGTATCGAGCAGTTCTTTTGATAAAATCCTACCATCCATTGCTAGAGAGAGTAGGAGGGATGATAAAATATGTTAAGTAGTCGACAAGTCACTTATACCAAACGTCATGTGGACTAGAGTGGTTAGGAGGAGTTTCCCCCAGAGATGATGGTTGATATGTGCCCAAGATAGAAATCTTGGGTTTTGGTGGTTGAGAGGGCTTGATAAATGGACATGTCCAAGGTGTAGAAGCCTGGTCTTTTCCTTTATCTTGGTTTTTTGACCTAGTGGCTACATTAATGGTGTTGATTTTGAATAAAGGAAGAGGTGGTTGAGGGACCATAGTCTTGTATGGGGATCCTGATTTAAGTGAGGAGGTTTGTGATGCATGGGATAGTGTCAAATTTTTGTCAGAAGAGTGGTCAATAAGAAGGGTGTATTTTTCCAAGTGTTGGTGAATGACAACCTTAAGGGCACAACAACGCTCAGTATCATGTCCAGGTGTGCGATGATACCAGCACATTTTAGTGTCATCGAACCAAGATGGTTTTGGTCTGAGAGGTTGGTATGGTTTAATAGATGGGAGAGTGATGCTAGAAGACTGCAACAATTAACATAACATCGAAGCATAAGAACCCACAAATAGGTTCATGCTTTTTGTTGCAATGGGTGTTGACAACTTCTATTTAGGAGTTGTTGAAGGAGTTTGTCGTATCATCTTTTTGGTTGGTGGTGTGCCCACACGTGTAGATGACACTTTATTGTTAAGAGGTGATGGATTAGGGAGCACTCCTATTAATGTAGAAGGGTGTGGGCCCAAAATAGAGGGTAAAGGTGAAGGTGGAGGAGTTTTCCATACCACCTTTTTGGTTGGGGAAGGAATTCTCTAGTGTGGTTTAGTAGCCTTCTTTAGTTTAGTGCAAGGACTATTATTGTACGGGGTGAGGTTCAAATCTACCTTCACCGGATATTTTTTAGCTGAAGTGGGTGAGGTGGCTAGTTCTCCTCTCGGTGGAGAAAGGATTGGAGAATTGGGCTCTTTGAGAGGATAGAGCATAGGTATGATCACACTTTCGACGTGTGGTCTAGGAGTGGGGCAAGTATGATCCCCCATTGTTGATAATAAGGATGAGGGTGAGGCCACCGGCATTGGTACCAACAAAACATCCTCCAATATGGGAGAGGTCAAAGTAGCCTCTCCTACATGTGAAAGGGGGGTGGATGGAGGACTATGTTTCATCTGTGGAGGACAAATAGGAGAAGAAGGCTCTTCTACCTATGATGGACAAATAGGAGAAGAAGGCTCTTCTACCTGTGGTGGACAAATAGGAGAAGAAGGATCTTTTACCTATGGTGGACAAATAGGTTGACTAACCTCTTCAGACTGTGGGAGAGGTTGGTTAGAAACCATGTTGACCGTGCATATATTACGCTCTTGGGGGTCATCAGCTATGGTCTAAATGTTATTCTGACTAGGGGGATGGTTAGGGAATGGTTGCCTAAAGATATCTATGTTTTGGTTAGTCGACATGATTGGGATATCTAAAATAAGATCCCCCTTGCCCAACATGTCTTGAATAACATTTTTGAAGGTTTTTCAATTGTTTATGTCATGACCCTTGACATGATGATAATTACAAAAGTCATTTTCCCTATACCATGTAGGGATGGCTTTTGAGGGATCGAATTGGGGTGGTCAGATTTGAGGGAGATTGAGGACCCCCTGCTTGACTAGTTTATCCAACACAAAAGTGTATGATTCTCCTATTGGAGTGTATTGATGTTGTATATACCGTTATTAGAATTGTCTATTGATGTATTCTAATGTGGAAGTTTGAGATTGGTTGGTTGTGGTTGAAGATGATGGTCTACAAACCATAGCATTTGCCGATCCTTTAGACTTGGAGTTGGAAGAAGAAGGTTTGGAATAAGAAGGGTCATTGGATTTTGCATTGGTATTTTTACTATGCAATGTGACCTTATCTTCTTCGACCGCATGGAGTTCAAGCTTTTTGGCCATGGTGAAAGCTTCGTCAAATGTGTAGAAAGTTTGAATCTGCAAAGTGGATGAGATGTGCTTGGCACATGCTCTTGAAAAGAGCTCAATGAGTTCAGGTTGAGGTAATGAAAAGGAGAGTTGGTTGATCAAACCTCTCCAACAGGCAACGAAGTCAGCTATCAATTCATTGTCGAATTGTTTAATAGAATATAGGTCTATAATGGAGACCTTCTTAGTGATGTTAATTGAAAAGTGGTCGAGAAATAGTTGAGCTAGTTGAGTGAAGGTAAAGAGAGAGTGACTGGTAATAGAACTATACCAATCAAGGGCAGTGCTAGAAAGTGACATGGAAAATGTGTGAAGTAACAATGCATCATCATGTGCTGTAAGGTAGCAAGCGTGTCTAAACGCTTGTAGATATTGTTGTGGGTCCTCTTTACTCTAAAAATGAGTAAATTTGGGGAGTTCCCACTAGCTAGGATATGGTTGAATGGGCACCGAAGGGTGAATGGGTTTGTTGCATATTTGTTCATATGAAAGAACATTGTTTGAACTAGAAATGGATGTCTCAAGGTTAGACATCTTATCCATCAGCATCTTAATTAGATCAGCTAATGGATTAGCAGATGGGGCACCCCCTAGGTTGTAGGGTATCCAGACGTTGTAGGAGCTCCTCTTTGGCTGTGGAGGACACACCTATAGAAAGAGATAAACTCAAACAAAAAAATGTTAGATAGAGATATGGTGGACTGCCAAGCTGTATGCTCGGTCCTAGAAGTGCAAAGACTTCCTTGAGGGATGACAGTCCACTTATTTGACAAAAGGAGTGTTATAAGAAAGAAATGGTGAAAGACTAAGAAAGAGAAATAGAGATAATGCGTACCTATATTTTGTTGTCAGTCTCTCACAGTCACTGATGTCGGTAGTCCTGTCGGCATCAGTTGGTTAATGTTGTCAACGTTGGTTAGACTGCCAATGTCAGTAGGGGCAATAGGCCTTGGATGGGTCTCAGAGTTATGTCTATGGTCGACAGAAGGGTTTGGGAGTTTAAAGGTCTATGCAGGGTTCCAGGGAAGTCAATAGGGTCTTAAGAGGGACAAAAGTGGAGGGTAGGTATGAGAAGAGGGTTAGGATAAGACGAAGGCCTCTCAGCCTCTCCTGGTTGAAAGTCGGGTCAGGTCAGGTCTGGTTGATAGTATTTATAAATAGTAAATAGAAACTAATTACTAATGTATTCTAAATTACTGGAATGAAAGGCAGAAGAATACTTAGCTCTTTCTTAATGAAGAACTAGAGGTGTTTGAATGCTTATCCCTATTACGGCTGATGTCGAAGTCCTCGTGCAATGTTCCAATCCAATCTAGAGTCACTTGTGTAGAAGTCTCTGTAGCCAGGGGAGCATTAGTCAAAGTCTAATGCTTGGTCTCAGAGTGTGCACATCCAAGAGTTCAGGTGGAAAGAGAGAGTGAGTTTGGAGGCCAGAGAGTCCAAAAGAGTCCAAGAGAGTCCAAGAGAGGGTTCCCAAAGGGTCTAAGAGAGACTAGCTCAATGTTGGAAGTCAGTTTAAGTAACTGATGTCAGCAATCCTGCCAACATTAGCCGACAGTTGACCGATGTCAGTGGAGGAAGAATGGGTAAAAGGGCTAAAAATAGCCCTTTGCCTGTTCTCCATCTACCAAGTGCATTTTTTTGTTGGTGAACGGTCAAAAGGTGGGCTATTAAGAATGAGAGTTGGTTAGGAGGTTGGAAGGGAGTGAGAATAGGTCTTAGGTTGTTAGGATTGGGATGACTTAGTCTCAAGGTGAGTCATAGGGTGAGAAATGGTCTTAGGGCGAGGTGTCCAAGGCGAGGTGTCTAGGTGATGTCATTAATTTAAAATAAATAGTCTATTTTAAATTAATAAGATGTGTAAGGGACCAAGGGGAGTCGACACAATTTTGGTGTCTATAGGTAGATCATGTGAATATAGGTTAAGGGTGCACAACACATGGTTGTGTTCAGGTAAAGTTTTAAGGGTGTAGGTAATGGTTAAGATAATATAGATGAAGATAATAAGGGTAGTGATGTAGATATGACAAGGTAGAATAGGTGGATTTGATTATGAGTCATGGTTATGGGTCAAATTTATGTGCATGTGTTATTAGTGAGAGAAATAGGTTAAAATAGGAGGCAAGGGTAATAGGTATAATTTGTAGGTAAAATATGTCAATGAACTAAGTTTTTTGCTATCAAACCTTGTAGGCATAGGAGAGGATACAGATGAGAGACTGTGTGCCCTAAATTTTTGATGAGATTCAGAGAGGCATGACCGATGAAGATTGGGAGCACATAAAAGATGTGGGCCTTGGCGGTATGGGGTGTTACCAACATATACCTCATGATGTAATGATGATAGTGGCACTCATCGAGATATGGGATCCTACCACTAATACCTTCTTACTTCTGATAGTTGTGATGACCATCTTGCCTAAGGACATCCACAACATCATGTGGCTACCCATATGGGGTAAGTCAATCTACCACATTGAGAGAGATGAGAAAAATGAGTTTATGGAGCTCTTGTATGGGGATGATAATGATTATGTGAGGTGGCACTTAGGGGGATTTCACTACACACCATTGTATTAGAGGGACAAGGATGCAAGGCAAACTCTTAACTATGATGATGATAGTGATCACATGTTACGTGTTGCTTGATTTGAGCAATGAGAAATTCCCATATTTGTTGTTGGGGGTGATAATGGAAATGTGGTTGGTTCACATAGTGTTTTTGTGGCCACTTGTGTAGATGGTTTAGATTTACTGAGAGATGTGGGGATTCCAAGCCCACATGATATGAGATCAATGTTGGGTTTGTTCTTTATTGTTGGGATTATGAGCACATCTAGGTTCTAAGACCTATGGGACTACCATGGGAGGGTTATGCTTAGATGTATTTTAGGGTTAGATACATGAGGTGGAGAGGTGATTATGCCCTCTTAGGTCTAAGAAGAGGGGTACATGACATAGAATGATACAGGGACCTAATGGATGCCTTGGTTGTTGGAGATGTGATTTAGATATCATATGTCAGGTTTCCTAGATGTCCACATTATGTGAGACATGCCCTCTCCCTATAGATTTATAAATGGATATAAAATAGGAGAGAGCCTAAGATAGAGCTCATACCATTTTATAGCGTATGGAAGTAGTTCAGCCTTGTGCAAGATATCCCTGGGGTGTTCACAAGGTATAGGAGGGAGGATGCAAAGTTTCCACTCCCTGAGCCATAACCAGTTCAAATATCATTAATCATGAAGAACTATCAATAAGGATTGACATAGATGATGTAGGTGATACATATAAATACCCTACATAGTACTAGGCTATGCTATAGGTGACATTGATGGTGGTGATGGGGGTCATCAGGATATAGATGTTGACCTAATTGGTGGGCATGGTCAGTAGGCTCAGGTGTAGGGGGTTTCCCTATATATATATAGTGATAGCTGAGAAGGATAGGCATGACTAAATCTAGGCATAACACATGCATCCTTAGAAGGGCACATGCATCCTTGGTAGTGGCATAGGGTCAGGTGGTTACTATCACAGGAGAGAGATTAGGCTAGGGCTCAGCTAGCCATGGTGATGCAAGATAGAGATTCTCTTTGGTAGGAAATAAGATGAGTACTAGTAGCCATGAGACTAATAGGTATTATCTCAATGTAGATATATGTAGTGACTATGGTATCATATGGCCTTGCTATTCAGGCATCATCCAGATGAGCCCTGATGGGGGCAAGTGTAGATCTAGGAGGTGCAGGCATAGTGACACTAGGTCAGTGGGCCTTATCTTTGGGGGATAGGTAGGTGAAAGAGGGTAGTATCTAGGAGGTAGTGGTACCTCAAGATCATATATTGTTATAAGACATATATTTTTTTTTGTTCCACATGATTTTGATACCGGTATATGATCCGATGTGATGAGATGTATATTTTTTGAGAGATATGGATATTGTTGTATACATGATGATGATTATTTATGAGATACAAAGGTGATCCTTGTTTATGGTTTTTGGTTCATTGTTATGATGCACATGATATTATGTTGATATGATTAGCATATGGACTCACCTAACTACGCATGTGATGATATAACTCTTTAATTAATGTTCATGATGATGTTGATATGGATTATTTATATGATTATGATATGATGGTACTTTTTTTTGAGCTATGGATATGATTATAGTTATGATTGTGATTATGGTTATGGTTTTTTATGATGATGATGATGATGTAACTTATGTTCATGATATGGTTCAAATTTAATTTATTATGTGATTGATGATATGATTATGTGATGATGATGTTTGGATATGATATTGTCATGGTTCTGGATGATGTAATGTATGTTCCTGATATGGTTATAGGTTATGTATCATGGTTCCATGGATGTGATAGATGGTAGGATGATGATTATGTTCATTATTTTTTTATGGTTTATGGATTATTTCTCACCATTGTCTTTATTGGTTATGATGATGATGCTTGCTTATGTTATGGATTATGATAATGATTTTTATGGATGTGGTTTATGGATATGATGATCATGCTACTAACATTTGTTTTTTGATTATGATGTGATGATTTATATGATATGGTTATGGTTATGGTCGTTTGATTTTACTTGATCATGGTTCTTGATGATTATGTTAATGATGTGATCATTTGATATGATGTGAAGGTAGTTAGTCAAATGAAGGTGAAACACATAAAGTAAGTTTAATAATCAAGACTAGATGTGAGATAGAGAAGGTAATCAAGAGACAAACATCTAAGTTGATGTATCAATAAGTATGAGAGAATAAGAAGAAGGCACGATGCTTCTTATTTGGTAAGGTCTAAAATAAATTGAAGTTAGATTGGCTTAAGGAATATAATCCCTTCAAAAACTTTGCATTAGCATTCATTAGTTGGTTAAAAAGGTGTCTTGATCACATAATGTCAAGTAAGCTCAACATACCTTATTTATAGTGTATAAAGGGAAGATGAAACCTTCATATGAGACTAGCATGCATCTTCTGGAGGTTATCAAAGAGTTAGTATAAACAAGTCTATGTCATATAAGGTGTAGACTGATTAGTGCAACAAGTCTCCTTATGAGAGATGATTACTATTTCCAAATTATTTTCCTTTTTTTGATGTTTTATAATAGGTGTTTTTTTATTTTTCTATTTCTTGTAGGGACAAAGGAAGATAATCAATGCGAGAAGCTTCCAATAAATTTCTATGCTTTGATAAATGCTTTACTTAGCCATCCTTCAAGGGAGTGATATAAGTTTGTGTGTTTTGTTTAATGCTTTTGATAGTTGTCCTTCAAGGGAGAAATCTACCCTATATAATTCAATTTTGATATGTATTGGTAGATGTCCTTCAAGGGAGTAGTCTGTGAATGCTAGAAATAACCCATGAATGTCATTTCTTGGTTTTTTTTTTTTTGCTTTTGCTTTTGAATTTTTAATTGTTGATGACATAGAATTATTTATATAGGATTATAGGATGACCTTCATGAAAGAATGAATAAAAACACATGAAGGCTAATGATTTGTAGAAGAAAATTTTAAGCAACAATGATCATTGGAATCATGCCATGGGTAGAGCCATGGTTTTAATGTACAAGACTAGGCTATGATTGTAATGGAAAATCACATGATTCAGTTTTAATCAGTTTCCCCTAAAATAAGAAGGTGAAAATGGTTGACATAAGGGATGATATTAAGTTAGACAAAAGGTGAGTTCAATTCTTTTTAACAAAATAATGGATGTAGATGTGAACCATTGAGGGTTTTAGGTTTCAGGTTCCCTTCAAGAGAGGATAACTGGTAAGCTCTTGATCCGTACTTATGCGTTATGATATAAGGTCCAAGCCAATTGAAAGTAAACTTTCCCTATTTTTTTTCTCCATATTGGTGACATGTTGATTGTCCTTTAAGATGAGATCTCCAATGTTGAATTCTCGCACTCTAAGGTGTTTGTTATAAGCACTCTTTATTCTCTCTTGATAGACATGAATATGGGTGAGTGAGGCTAAAAAACATTTGTAACATAGTTCAAGTTGGGATAAATGGTGTCGATGATAATTATATTCAAAAATGATATCCTACAGGGATATGTAAAGAGAGGGAATTTGGAATTCAATAGGCAAGACAATTTCTTCTCCAAAAATAAGAGAGAAGGGTGTAGCACTCGTAGGGGTTTGAATGCTAGTATCATATGCCCATAAGGTGAAGGGTATTTGTAAATGCCAGTCCCAACCATATGCATTAACCATTTTAGTTATCATATTATTAAGAGTTTTGTTTGAGTCTTTTACCTATCCATTAGCTTGTGGATGATAGGGTGATGAGAAACTTAACTTGATACCAAATGCATCATAAAAAGCTTGGAATTTCTTATTTTAAAAATATTTACCATTATTGATGATTATATAATGTGTAAAACCAAAATGGTAGATGATGTTGTGGTTAATAAAGTCAATGATATTTTTGTCCTTCATTGAGAGGAGAGTGGTAGCCTCCACCCATTTGGTGAAATAATCTATTGTAGTGATAATGGACTGGTGTCACTATGAGGAATGGGGGTTAATTTCATTAATAAGAGATAGACCCCATTATGAGAAGGGACATAAATCCTTGGATAATTGAATACTATGGCTAGGTGCATGATGTAGATTGGCATGTTATTGACATTTTACTCACTTTTTCACATAATCATAATAATCCTAGTTAAGAGCAGGCTAGTAGTAGCCAAGGTGAAGGATAGGTTTAGCGACAGCTAGACCACTAAAATGTCCTCCAAAAATTCCATCATGCATTTCCTTGATATCATGAGAGTCTTCATGATTAAGTAGGCAACAAAAGAAGAGACCATCAAATCTATGCTTATAAAATATTCCCCTAAGTATGGTATAATGGGAGGTAATCTAAATAAACGCTCTTTGAGCATTCCTAGAAAGACTGAAGGGATGATGGCAAGGTTGAGATAGTCAAAGGTTTGCTTATACCAAAGGTTGGGTTAGGTTTCTTCTACATTGAAGATGTTAGGAGAGTTTGATTTGATGTAAGAAGGCTCAATAAGCTGATGGATAATGACAAATAGTTTAGATTTAGAGGGTGCAAATAGGATCTAGGAAGTGAGAGAAGCTATTGTATTGACAAACTTATTCATAGATCACGAAGTATATTGGATAAGGTAGTGATCAAATGATCTGAATAGTACATCCATTAGGTGTTTGTACTATTGTATAACATCATTCTTACACTGGTATATATCATTAATTTGATTGACCACAAGTTGAGAGTCACCAAAAATGTTGATTGTTTTGAATCCCAGGGCTAAAGCAGTCTGGAGACCTATTACTAGGGCTTCATACTCATCCATATTATTGGTACATTTGAATTATATCTTAAAGGATAAAGGAAGGGGTTCACAATCTAGGGGGATAAGGATGATACCAACTCCCCCACCACATTGACACTTTAATCTATTTTAAAACATAGTGACTTGATAGGTGATGTCAGCTCGAGAAAGGGTAATGATGGAATCATCAAGGAATTTGAAAGGAGGAGGTTGGTTGTCTATCAAAGTTACTTTAGCCAATTGGTTGATAATGAATTTTCCTTTAATTGACTTTTGATGGATGAATTCAAGGTCAAACTCAACTAAAAGCTTGAGCCACTTAGCCATACATTGGTTTTGGTATGGCTTGGAATGCATGTACTTGAGTGGGTCGGTGTTGGTTGTGACAAAGGTCTTATGGTTGAGAATATAATGGAGAAGTTTGGTGGCCAAAAATACCAAAGTGAGGCAAATTTTCTTATTTTGGGTATACTAAGTTTCATACTCTATAAACATTTAGCTTATGTAGTAAATGGCTTGCTCTTTATGGTTAACATCATGATGCACAAACATTTCCCCTAAGAAGTGGTTATTGGTGGAGATATATAGGTAAAATGGTTTATCCTCTTTTGGAGGAATGAGAATAGGTTAAGTAAGAAGGTATTCTTTGAGTGAATCAAAGGCCTTTTCATAGTCCTAGTTCCACTTAAAAGATATGACCTTCTTTAGAAGATGGTGAAATGGTTGGTATCTATTAGATAACTAAGAGATGAATCAACAGATGGACTGAAGCTTCCCCTATAAGATATAAAGTTGTTTAAGGTTGATCATAGGAGGTACATCAATAATTTCTTTGAATTTGGTAGGATCAACTTTGATTCCAATAAGAGAGACAATAAAGCCAAGAAGTTTGTCTAACAAGACTCTAAAGATACATTTCTTGGGATTTAGACAGACATGATAATGGATGAAATTTTAAAATATAATTCTAGGAACAACTAGATGATATTTTTGAATCTTAGATTTTCCAAGCAAGTCATCAACATAATCCTCAATAATTTTGTGAATGAGTTAATGGAAGATGTAGTTCATGGTGCATTGATAGGTTGTACCAGCATTTTTTAGACCAAAGGGCATGACTTTATAGTAAAAAATCCCCTAAGGGGTGATAAACGTAGTTTTATGCTAATCTTCAGGGGAAATTAAGATCTGATTATAGCTAGAGAACCATCCATAAGAGATAGCATCTCATGGCCAGATATAAGATCAATAATTTGGTCAATGATTGGTAAAGGGAAGTCATCATTTGGGTAAGCTAGGTTAAGGTCCTGAAAATCCATGCAATTGCAAAGTCCCTCTATAGCTTTCCTGATAGGGACAACATTCAAGACCCACTAGGGATAGTCAATGGGTTGGTTGAAATTGACTGAAAGGAGATGATGAATCTCTTCTTTGATAAGAAGGGCTATGCAAGGGTGTATCTGAAGCTTTTACCAAACAATATTAGCATCATGATTGGTAACTGTATTATGGGTGGTGATGGTAGGGTTGATTCTAAGCATGTCACTATAAGACTAAGTAAATGATATGCTTCAGTCTTGGAGGAAGGTATAAAAGTCTTGATCCTCAATGGAATCTAGAGATTTTCTAATTTTGACAAATTGTAGGCTATCTTGATTACCTAAGTTGACATCCATGATGGATTCATTTAACATAATTAAAGTCTCAATAGGAAGAGATTTGTGGATAGAGGAATCTTCTATACTAAGATAGGTGAGAATAGAATCATCATCCTGACATTGAATGATATTAATGGTAGGAGAGTCATCCCCTATCATCTTAGGATGAGTCAAAGAAATAGTAACAGTTTCCCCATCCTTTTGATAAGTCAGGGGTCTAAGGCTAATCATGTTGAATAAAAAAAAGTTAGGATGTATGATATCACTATCCTTAGATTTGGATGGAGAAGATGGTTGAGAGGATGTGATGTCTTCCTCAATAATGGTGATAGGAGGTGGTTTGGTTTGATTTTTAGGTGGCATGAAATTGAGTCCATGATTATCATGATATTTTTGGGTCTTGATTGAAAATAACTTGTGCATCCTGTGTTCATACTGACCTAGGCCAAATCCCTTCCAAGCACACCTATAGAGGTATGTCTTGGCAAATTCTAGTTTATCCAAATAGGAAAAAATGGAGGTGAATGGTTGAGGTGAAAAAGAGGTGGTGAAAGTGTCTAGGGGTTTGTCAAGTCCCCCATAGACAAAATGGGTTTGACAATTTGAAGGCTTGAGGGGAATAATGGCTCCAATGTTGGGGTCATTCCTAGGTTGGTTGTTAAGTTTCCTAGACTCTTGGGGAGTAGGGAAAGTGTCAAAGGTCAAAAAGTGATATTCCTTGAGCAAGAGACATTAAAATGTTGATTCTAAGGGGTTTGTTATGAGGATTTGGTTGGAAGGAATAGATGAACTAGTGGATACCTCATTGGTAGAAGAAGATGAAGCTTATTCTTTTATTGTTAAGGGCTTGGTGAATGGAGGAAGGAGAACATAATTGGGTTGGTATGTCATTTTGCACATTATGAAATGGCTTGGGTCAGCTTTTATAGTGACAACTTGACCTTCGTGCTCAAATTTGATGCATCGATGAAAGGTATATGACACACAACTCATGGAGTCGATCCAAGGGCACCCTAGTAAAACATTATATTGGAACTCTCCTTGTAATATGTAGAAGAGGTCAAGAACTGTGTGAGGTCCTAAATGAATATGGAGGACCATGGCTCTCAGAGTGGTGGACATGGTGTCATTAAATGATCAGAGGACTACTGAGGTTTCAAACATGATTTTTTATGGTAATTTGAGTTGGTCATAGGCATGAGAGGAAATTATGTTGATACTAGTTCCCCCATGACTCATAACCCTCTTGATGTGGGTTTGGTTAATGTATGTAGTAATGAAAAGAGGAGGATCTGGATCATCATGATGGATATAAGGTATTTCTTAATCCTTGAAGGTAACAAGGTTGGAAATTTGAAAAGCTTTGACAAAGGATGCTAGAGGTTATGGGTCTTCTACTCAAACCTCTATGGACTGCATAACATCTATCATTGCTTGGTGATGGTGAGGTGAGGCATTAACTTGTTCATACAAGCTCATATGCACTAGCATTTGGTGAAGTTATTTTACAACTACTCATTGGATTGATTATGAAGGGTTGGATTGAGAGGTACCTAAGATAAATACCTTAAGTTTGGTTGAAGGTGAAGGTACTTGGATATGATTTGGTGATTGGGTAGTAAAATAAGGATATATCCATGGAATGAGTATTTTTTCCTTCCCCTTATCCTTTGGTTGAGGTTATGATCATGTGACTACATGGATAGTATGGATTTGGGTAAGGGTTATAGTAGCAGACTGCTTTAGTTCCTCCTCACTCTTAGGTGATAGTGGAGGAGTAGGTAGATGTTGGATCATGGTTTATATTTATTTGGTATGTAGTGGGCTTATAGGAAGCTCATCTATCAATAAGTCATCCTCATGATAGAGCTAATGGATTATGGTTTGGATAGCCTTGCATTTCTCCTTGTCATGCTTGAGTGTTTTATGATAAGAGCACCCTAGGAAGTCATTATACCAAGATGGTTTTAGATCAAGTGGGTCAAATGGTCTGATAAGAGGTAAAGGAGTGGAATAAGACTCCAATAAATATGGTAAAGAAGTGGGGGGCTTAATTTTGGTAGTTAGATTGGAATCCCTTTTATAATTGGTAAGAGATTTGGATGAGGTGGTGTTTTTAGTAATTGGTTTTGGTATAGTAGGGGGTTTGGTCATAGAAGCTCAAGAGATAGGAATTTTGAAAATAAATGTTTTAGTAAAAATAGATGAAGATGAAACTAAAAGTTGAGGCATAGCCAAAAGTGGTGGTGAGATTTGAGTTTTGTTCAGTATGGTTAGTTTCCCCACTAAGGTAGAGGGATGAGGTCCCAAAATAGAGGGCAAAGTAGAGAGGGGAGGTAGATTTTTGTTTTTTGGGATTTTAGGTGGTTTCACCTTCTTTGTTGACTTAATTTGGGGCTTGTTTGATAGGTTCAGTGGGCTTAGATCCAAATTTATTGATGGGTAAGGTTATGAGTTGGAAGTATGCCCAGGTTATTGGTGGGTTGGGTTGGAATAGTAGAAGGTGATTTGGATATTTTAGGTGAATTTGGTTATGGTGGTTTACTATAGTTTGGTGGGTATAAGTGTCCAATGGCATAGTTTTGATGATAGTGGATTTAATAGTGGAAATGGTAGGTTGTTCTGATAAAGAAGGCTCTTGTTTAGTTATATAGGGGAGCCCAAGTTGTTTCCAAAAGATGGCTCAATCCATGTTAGGCTGGGATATAAAGTTTAATTTTTTAACCATTTTAGAGAAAGGTTTATAGATAGGTCTAAGTCCCTTAGTAGTGGATTCAAAGGATAAGCCCAGGGGTTGAGAGGGAGGAATCATTACTTGGTCCTTTTCCTAATTAAAAATTTCCAGCATCTAGGAAGGTAATTCCTTAGTGGAAAGTGTAGGCAAAGTGGTTTCTTCCTTAGTAGTGATCTCTAAAGGAAGAGTGAATTTTTGGATGATTGAATAAAAAGGTAAAGTGGGAATGGTTTCATCCTCTGGTGTGTTTCTTGAAGAGAGGTCAGTGACTCCACTACCTCAATAAGTGGAGTAGGAAAATAGGTGCTATGGTCAACAATTTCCTCATCAATGAGTTCACCAAGAACCATATTGATTGTATGGACCTCATGATTATGAGATCATTCTACTTTATTTTCATTGTTGGTTAAAGGAGCATGGTTGGGAAATGGTTGTCTAAAGACATCAAGTGATTGGTTTGGGGGTGCATTTGGGTTATCTATCAAAAGTTTACCCCTATCAATAAGAGTTTGGATAATGTTCTTGAAGGTATTACACCTAGTAACATCATGCCCAATGACAAAGTGGAAGGAACATAGTTCATTCTCCTTGTACTAACTAGGTAAAGGATGAGAAGAATCAAATTGTTATGGATGTTTGATCAAAAAGAGTTGTATGATATTTCCTTTTAACAATTTCTCCAATACCGAAGCATATGACTCCCCAAGTGGAGTAAATTGCTTCTAGGTGTTATAGTTTTTATTCGTGATATTTTGATTGGAGGAATTAGAAGAGTTAATTTGGTTAACTGTAATGAACCACTACACCAAAACCTCAAGGTGTTAGTGAAGTCCACCCACCAGGACCATAACATCCCACCATGCTTTTGAAGCCCAAACTTTGGGCTGGCTTTGCGCACGTACACAAGATCCACTACATGTACGAGCCCCAGCCAAACACTGCAATACTGGCGTAACCCACCCACTCTGTGACTTGAACCCAGGTGGAGGCTCTGATACCACATGTAACGAACTGCTACACCAAAACCTTGAGGCGTTAGTGAAGTCCACCCACCAGGACCATAACATTAACAATGGGTGGAGGAGTAGTATTAAGGACAACCGCATTCATGGTTCCCATTTTATTAGAGTTAGTATTTTATTGATTTCTATGATTAGAGGAAGAATCCTCATTTTATTTAAAGGTGGAGTTATTATTTCTTAGTTTAAGTTTTCCCCCATCAATGGCTTGATTATCAATTTTACAAACCATGGTGAAAGCTTCATCAAATGTCCTAAAGCTTTAAACCCACAAGGTGGAAGAGATGTGTTTGGCACATGCTCAAGTAAAAAGTTAAATTATCATAGGTTGGGGTAGAGAGAAGGATATTTAGTTTATAAATCTCTTCCATTAGGCCATAAAGTCTGCAATGGATTTGTCAACAGATTGGCAAATGGGATATAGATCAGTGATGGAGAGCTTCTTAAAGATATAGAATAGTGGTCTAATAAATTTTAGGCTATCTGGGTAAATTAAAAGAGGGAGTGCTTTGTAATAACACTATACCAATCTAGTGTAGGCCCTGATAGAGACATAGGGAAGGTATGGAGAAGGAGAGCATCATCATATAAAATTAGATAACAAGCATGCCTAAATGCTCTCAGATGTTATTATGGGTCTTCTTTACTCTAAAATTTAGTAAATTTTGGAAGCTCCCACTAAGGAGGATATGGTCAGATAGAGACTTATGGGTGAATAGGTTTGTTGCAGATTTAGTCATATAATAAGATGTTATGGGCACTAGAAATGGATGACTCCAAAATAGTCATTTTATCCATTAACATTTTTACTATATTAGTTTGTGATTGTGCACTTCCAAAGTTGTAAGGTGCAATTTATTGAGGTGGAGCATACTGATAATTAGTGGGAGGTTAAGGAGTTGCCATATATTAGTATGTGGACATGGCTGGTTGGGATGATGCCACATATAGATACATGGACATAGGTGATTGGGTAGATGGTATGTATTGGTAAGTGTGTGTAGGTGGTTGGGTTGAAGGTAGAGGTACATACCCTTGTGGGTTAGGGATATAGCTCAAGTTGGGTGAAATGGGCACCTGTTGAGGCATTGAGATAGGTTGGGTTGGTGGTATAGTTGGGTTAGTAGGTAAGGGATAGGTGGTAACTTTGGTGCTAATGGGTGGTAAGGTAGAAGGTAGAGAAACCACCAAAATTTGAATAAATTTGGTGGTTAGTGGGTTTGGGATAGCAAGAGGAAGGGCAGTGATGCTGGTAGAAGGTGATCTAATGGTAAGTGGAGTATGGGTGGGTAAAGGTTGGATTTTTCCTATGTTGTAGAAATAATTGGTCAGGATAGAGGGTGTTTGGCTGTTATTAAGTTGAATAGGTTAGTTTTTCATAGTTTTATTAAAGGGGTTATTGTTTGAGGAAGATGCTTAGGTAGCTAATGATTGGGTGGTGATGGTAGCAATGGAAGTGTCATCCATAAATGGGATGGCATCCCATAAGGTGGATTGATAGGTGGAATAAAGCAAGTGTGGTGAGATAGGGTACTAAGATAATGTTGAAGGGCCACAAGATTGTTATCCAAAAAGGTGGAAAAGTTTGGATCACCTTGGGAAACCACTTGAGGTAAACTAGGAATTTCAAAAGGATGGGGAGAACTCTCAGCATCAAAGATGTACTCCATAGATGAGGAGGTAGAGGAAGTTGGATGGTCAAGAGGTGGATCTTGATCTACTTGGTTTCTTAGTTGTTGCATAGTTAAAACCATGCAAATAGTAAAAAATGGAAGAAATAAGTAATATCACAACTCAAACAAGGAGAAGACAAGAAAAGTCAAAGAAAATAAACACACACTAAATTATGTTAAATCCTAAATTTCCTTTTAGTCTCTCTTTTGTCTTATGCCTTAAGTTTTAAGAACTTGGTTTGTAGAATGGGTACTAGATAAGATGTCTATGGATGGTTTTAGGCAGCTTAGTCTCTCAAAGGGATCTATGTTGGAAATTAGTATATGGCTTGATATTAGGGCCTAGCCCCTCACTTCACACACTATAGCAATAAGGGTGTCAAGTGCGTATCCAAGTTATACCAATTGCTAGAGTTTATACTCAACCAAAGAGCTATGTTGGTTCTCCCCTTGGTGGTGAAATCCAAGTGGGATAGCCAGGGAAGGCAAGGTGACCACTAGGTGATGAAATCCTAGTTGGACCTTATGTCAATTGTTATGATGTTTGATTAGGTGTAAGTGGTTTGGTCTTGTGTGTATGACAAGAGTGAAGCTACGATTGATTTACTTGCTTTAATTTAAGCTATGTGAGCTAAACATGCAAGAAAATGATGTATGTAGTTAATTTTAAGCCCAAAATCAAAATTTTATATCATTGTATGAGCTTAAAACAATAAGAGCACCTAGATGTAAACTAATGAACCCAAGTGAAGACTTAAAATCCCACTAGGCGTGCCAGAATATTTTAGTAATTTTTTGCTTATATTATTGGAAGAAAGAGAGAATAAACTCAAGAGGGATATGGTAGAAGAACCTGGTATGTTGTGCACATGTTGAATAGATGATTGTAGAGACTCCTCTTTGTCTGGAGAGGAATGACTTACAAATAAGAAATCATTGAAAGAAAGAGGTGATTAGTTGGGTAGTTGGGTGGATTGCCTAAAATGAACTAGATTTAGGAAGCATGCACTTCTTAGGAGGCTGTCAATCCATGCTCTTAACTAGTTAAGTTTTGAAAGTGAAAGATAAATTACTAGCATAAATAATAGATGATATTGAAATGAAATACAAGAAGTGCTTGATAAGAAGAGAGATGAATTTGACTAAATCTAGAAATAAATAGATTAAGTGTGGTTCAAAAAATAGGGTGAGGTTCTATGATCAGGCAGAGGGGCAAAAGTGAGATTTGATTTAGATCTAGTAGGTAAAAATAGCTTGTTGTTTATTTGTCAAATAGTGACCATCAGTGGCTAGGTGTGACCATTGACAATTAGGGTAACCATTGGTGGTTGGGTAATTATCGATGCTTAGGATAGACTATTCATGGTCAAGGTGACCATTGGCAGTTAATATGTGTTCTAGTCTAGTTCAATAAATTGGTTGATGAGGTTGTAAAATGCAATTTGGGAAGGTGGGTTTAGTTTGGGTTGGTTTCAAAATAGAAATAAAGTAACTAATTACTAAAAATAGATACTTAACTTGATAATCTAAGGAATGTTGAGGTGTGGTGGATAAAAAATGCATTGATGGAGTCTAGAGAAATTATAGCAGAGTAATGATACTTAGTTGTTGACTAATGAGAAATGGCACTTCAGATATCTATCACACTTGTTGTTGGTTCTCTAGAAGAAGACCTACAAAAGAATTTTTTAAACAAGAATCTTTGATTATTGTTAACAGTGCTTTATGGTTTAATCCTCCTCCCCCTCTCTTTATATAGAAGAGTGGGAGAGGTGGAACAATCGGTTCAAACAAGAAGTTCAAGGGGGCATATAAATTTAGCTTTCACATGCATTGATTCCCACATAGATTAGGCAAGCTAAATATAAAAAAGAAAGGTGGAGTTAAAGTGGGTGTTAAGTGTTCAGGTGGTCAGAACCTGATTTTTAGTGGTGAATCCTAACTATCGGCAGTTAGGGTGACCATCGATGGTTGATAGGGTGAAGTTTTAGAAGGGTAAAAAGGTGGGTTAGTCAGTGGGTCAGTCTGTCTTATGTTAGTGGTCAAAAGGTTAGGGATGGTCCCTAGGGGGTCCTAAGTTGGTATAAGGGTGTGTCGACATCTAGAACCATCGTGTGTGGTTTCCCAGTGTCTACATATACTCTAGTTGAGAATAAATCTATGATAGATCATGGCATCTCATATAAATAGATAAAACCCAAGGATACTTTACAACATGATTTGCTAGACATGGAGCATACATTTTTCAATCACCAAGAGGCTCTTGTCCCTTCACAAAATTAAGGGATGAAACTTTAGCACAAATTGAGGGTATTGTTCAAAACACTTTGGCAAGTTCCTCTAGAGCAATGCATCCTTTGGTGAATCTACCACAAACACCTCAGAACTAGCAGTATGCTTACAATTCATGATGGTAAATTTAAGTGAATGTTTATCAACTTAAAAATAAGAGGCTAGCCTACTTGACTCAAGGAGTAAACCAAAACAAGGTTGTATATCATAGGTTTTATATCCCTAATAAAATAATACAACAAGGGCACATACCACCCCAACAAAATTATATTCCACCTACAAATGCACCAAACATTCAGGATTAGAATTCAATGAAGGAAATTATGTTAAGATTAGAGACAAGAAATTGAGTCAAGAAATATAAGTTTGACAAGATATGTCCATATCCATTTGACTTAAGTATTTTCTAGGTCCCATTACCATCTCATTTTGAGGCACCTAAATTTGACTAATATAAAGGGAAGGGTGATCGTCAAGAACATATTCAATCATTTTATGTACTGTGTTAAGAGGTAGCTTATAGTATTGTTTATCTACTTTGCTTGTTTCCACGCAATTTGGTTAGACAAGCTTTGGATTGGCTCCTTAAATTACCTAAAGGATTGGTGGCAAATTGAAATGATTTATCTAAAAAATTTGTCAACCATTTCTCTTACAACATTGAACATGAGTTGACTATGATCAACTTATGCAAAGCTAAATAATGAGATGGAGAAAGCTTCGCAACATATCTACAGTGGTGGAGAGCATTAGTTGGATGCCTTTAATATAATTTTCTAGACAAATAGTTGGTCAATATATTTTCACATAACTTACACCCTAAGGTGGATCCTAATATATGACTCGCTTGTGCAAAAAAATTGAGGAAATCATAAACAAGGGTGTCTAGATTAAGAAGGCAATTATCACTAAGGGCCTTGTTAACATTTATTCATAGGGTCAAACATATAATCAAACCCAATCACCTATTCGAGTTATTGTAGAAGAGAAACCTAAAGGGTTTAACAAGAACAAGAACATGGTAGGGAATGGGATGACTGAATCTAGACACATACAAATGGTTCAGGCTCTGTCAGCTCCAAATGTGTAACTAGCCCCACCTAATCCACCAAATACTTTACAAAGGTCTCCTATACTAAGGGAATTTAATAATTATAGAGTATTCAAAAAATTAGGAGAGCCTATTGAATCCATATTTTAAAATCTCATAGTATCCAAGCTAATTGTGTGGCCTATACCAAGGCTATTCATTGAAGATCAACCCAAACTTGATTGGTATCGGGTGGATGAGTTTTGTAACTTACATCGTATTATTGGCCATGGCATTTATCGATGTGTTCAATTGAGGCATCTCATTGAATACTTGATTTAAAATGATGAAATTGAAGTAAAACACATGACAAAAAATGCTAATCAAGATATGGGCATTTACAAAGACCCATTTCCTAAACACAATCAACAACTAGTAAGAAATAATTAGAATCAAGGGCACAACTAGTGTCATAAGCACAAGGCTAAAATCATAATTAGTATGATCATAATCAGGATCATAATACCCATGATAATAACCTTGGTTACAAAAACATGCCTTATGATTACAATAGCACCATAGGACATATTTTTGTAAACCATGTTACCACCATTACCACCAAAACTCATGAACCATCTAATGCTTTTTGAAACATTGGACACCCCAATATAGGGACAACACCCTCTTATTTAAGTAATACTACATCAGGTTCAAACAATTCTATTATGCCTCAGTTTTCATGGGTTATTATATCTAGACCCTTTCTTCTAGTTATAATGGCTCCTTGTTGACTCTAAATTATGCCAATGCAACTAGACACTCACGAGTCACCATCCAAGGCCTTTTGACTTCATGTTCTAATTAAAATGGATCTTTGCTAACTCAAAATTTCACAATCACAAATAAACACTCTTGAATCACCTTTCAAGGCCCTTTTCCATCTTCCAAACCTAGACCCAACATTAACACTATGCCTTCAGATCCAAAGTTGACCACAGTACCAACCAAGGCTAAAACTTCTCATGTTACTATTGAAAAGTCATATAGTATCTCAGACCAACTAAGTAAACGACTGTACAAATTTCCATTTTAGATCTTTTGTGCATGTCTAAAATCCATATAACTATTTTAAATGGTTTCCTTCAATAGTCCACTGTTCCTCAGGACATTAACCCTAAACAATTATAAACAATTATAGGATATTTGTCTCCTTTTTGATGAGTTACATTTGATCATAGAGATATGTATACCCTTAGTCTTATCCATAACAACCCATTGTATATTGAATTCATCTTTAAAAAACATAAAATCAAGTGGGTTATTATAGATAATGGTTTAAGGGATAACATAGTATCCCTCAAGATAGTACAGTGATTGGGTTATATTGCAAAGTATATCTAGCTGGAAACAATCATGATCAAGGCATATGAAAACATCAAAAGGGAATCTTTTGGGACTATCTATTTGCAAATCATTATTAGATATGTGTCTCATCTTACTCTGTGCTATATTGTGGATATTGAATTACCTTATAACATAATTATTGGCTGTCCTTAAATCCATGAAGTATAGGCCATCCCATCCACTTTCCACCAGTGCCTCAACTTCCCCCTGTTGGAACACAACTATCTACTGAGAGTGGGGAGTGAATCAATAGATTAACTAAATTAGTCCTTTTAATATTTTTAAAACAAATTAAAAAGCATATATAGATTAAAACATAAATGCAGAGATCACACAGACACAAATACACATAACACCATATAAATGTGGAAACCCAATATGGGAAAAACCACTACGAGAAATAGCTTCTAGAATATACCATTCTAATCCATCCTCACAATCAAGAACCTTATTGGTTACACATTTAAGGGCATCAACCATAAGGAGACACCAATCCCTTAATTTAAGAGCACCAAATCTAAGGAAACACCCACTCCCTAACTAAGCACCAACTCAACTTATTTGATGGCACCCACCAATCAGATCTATATGGAGCCACTACTCCAGTTTACAATAAAGATTCATAAATGAATCCAATTATCTATTCTCTATTATAGGTCTGGTCTGTAACTTCTCACACTCTGCACATATCTCTTCTCTCTCTCTCTCTCTCTCTCTCTCTCTCTCTCTCTCTCTCTCTCTCTCTCTCTCTCTCTCTCTCTCTCTCTCTCTCTCTCTGTGTGTGTGTGTGTGTGTGTGTCTCTATATCTCCATTTGATACACTTCAACTCTGCTTCAACAAATCTCTCTTTCCTCTCCTTCCACTCTACCCCTCCGTGCCTCTATATTTTTGATATGCGATAAAATTCCAGCAATAACATCTTGTCTCCTAGATGTCACATATATAACCATTATATCTATGTCTTCACATCTTCTCTGTGTTCTTACTTGGTTGCTAACACATCACACCAATTTTGGATTTAGTTCATAATTTTTGAACACCAAATTTCATGCATCTTGAATTCATGCTCCACTACCATAATTTTTTTGTCTCATTACTATATCTAGCAATTGACAGGCAAGATCGTGCTTTTATTTATTCTTACATTCTTCTTCCTCAAAGCACATATCTTCAATACAAAATTCAGTCATGTGGCCTTCTTGATCTGTGTTGGTCCCCACAACATCTTCTTGACTTGGTTCCCCACTCTTCCTAGGGTCCATAGTAGCAATAATTATATCTCTTCCATAACTATACTTTTGCAACCTTCACTCTTGTTCACCTTGGTCCTTCATCTCATCCTTTGCATTAGAAATCCACTAGCTTTCAAGATATGGTGGAAATTTACCTTCCCTTAACTCATACCCTTCTTGTGTCCCATGCATGAAATGTGTTTAGCACTCCATCTCCAAATGCTTAATGCCCCATTCTAGCAACATCCTCTCAATCTAAAATATGCTTTTGGTTCGCACAACATTGATACTCTACCTCCTCCAATAAGGTATATCTACGTATGAAAAATTCTAAAAGGTGGATAGCTTCTTTTCACCACACTTCCATTGCATGAGTCTAGATCTCATTAGTCTAAATCAAGCTCCCATTGCATTATGACAAAAAAAAACATATTTTAGTAGATAATCACAAGATGCATATCAAAACATTATCAAATATTCGTATTAATGAAACTTAACCAACAAACCACAACTAGATCTAAGCTATCAAAGACTCATTTATCTCAATAGTAAAATTATGATGATAGCCTAGATCCACTCTTTTAATGACACAATGTACTCATATTTACATTAAAATTCCATCTAATAATTTTTATCAAAACATAACATGTGGTTTAGCTCCATGCAAATAATCATATTTGTTCTAGTAGTGTTCTTATAACATATCCTTGAGACCATGAAAACTCTTTAATGATAGTAGGGGTGGGTTTATAAAAGCATCATGCCTCCATGTTTTATATGATACATGAATTTTTCATCCAAAAATTTCAATCTTATCAATTAATGCAAGGTGAAATCCATCGGCACTTGCACGTCTTTGCTTTTTAAACATGTCACATCTATTGTTAAGATTCATTACAATGATTTGTAAATCTAGAATGGTCTGAATAATATTAAATTTTATCCTCCTCTGTACATGTACAACATGTGTTGAACTTGTCTCTAATTTCATCTTCCTTTGCTCGGATCTTCCTTTTGCAAAAACTATTCTTCATGCAAGACTCTTGTACAACCTTCCATACATTGTGCATTCCTATACTTAACTATAATTTAGGATAATAATCTTGTGTACAAACCCTAAGTCAACACATCATCATTATTATAATCATGGATGTTTAAAAATAAAAACTCCATTAATAATGAAATGTACTGGCCAGATTATACAATTTTTTTCTTTAAAATATTCAACCAAGAGCAACCCGCTAATAAAAGTTACAATTTTTTTAAAAATATATTCAAAATTAAAAACACTTAAAATTCATAATACACAAATCTGAGCACAACTTCCCACCTAATAAAAAATTCAAACAAAATTCCTTTCGAAATTCAATTTTTTCTCAAAGAAATCCCATCATTTCCCACCAAAACACTGACACAAATAATTCACTTAAAAATTGTACATGTGAGTTAGTCTACTAACACAATTTGCATCATACTATGACTATGAGTACGTAAACTCTGATAGCTTCAGATCCTTGATATGTCTCATTAATTATTTTGGGGGTTTACACCACCTTCAATCAACAACTGCATTCAATTGAGAATGTTGGGATTGAATGCATGAATGACTGAGAGATTTTAATGGTGTCCATGAGACCAAACAGTGTAAGGGACCAAAAGTAAAAACATCAAGACATTCTCAGGTTATTTAGGAATTGGTAATAGTCTCTAAATTCTCTGAAGCCCAAAGATATTCTTTTGGGCTTAAACATGGAACCATATATAGCAGATTTTGGTTTGGGTCGCATTGCAAGTTTTTCAGGAGCTCTGTCAACTAGGCGGTATGTGATGATTGGAATAGGACATCCAGAGAAAAAAACAAGTATTAGAGACAGTTTAGCAGTGTATCTCCAGTTAGCATGACAGCTCAAGAAATATTAATAAATTCCTGGCTCTACCTACCAAGCACCTGAAACTCCAAAAACCTTAAAACCTACACAAAAAGTGGGACGTGTAGTCATTCTTCTTAGATGGAATTGGTAAGGTGGGTGCAAGTTTGCATTGAGGAGAAGTAGCCTCTTCAAGATGTTCTAGCGTAAGAAGAAATTCTTACACATGTTGAAAATTGGACAGGTAAGATGAAATTCTAGGTGTGTTAAAAATTGATTTGAGTTGTGTTCAAGAATCTCCTTAAAATATCAAGGCCATCTATGAAACATGTTTCAGAGTTGATGCAAAAAAATTGGAGGTCCTACTTAAAAGATAAATCCCATTCAATATGTTCTCCTTCAATTTGAGTTGTATACCTTGACCAGACTCCAAGGCAGAAAGCCCACATCTAAAAAAAATCAAGAATTTAGTGTCGTTTTTGAGTTGTGATAGATTTGTCGAAGGACTAGCCCAGAATCTTCATACCCATATTAGGGTCATATGCGGACACAAAGCTATATTTCTGAGCTCGTTTGTTGTATTATTGTGCTGATTTGTTCCTCTATAATAATTTCTCCTGTGGAAAATCTCTGATCCAGCTTTGCAACTCAAGGAAAAATGTATACATTTTAATGTGTTAAAAGGCATAAATTTGATTTTAAATATGTTCTGTAACATAAGATCATGGTCTCTATTAGAGGTAAACCAATAGCGGGGGCCATTATTATTTAGTTTAAAAATATAAAATACTTCTCCAGATGTTTTATTTCATGCATCATACTTCTCCATATTATGAAGATACCATTTTGCAAAATACTGGACATTAACATGAAAATTTTTGCCTTTTGTTTTCTGCCTCATTTTGCATACATATTTATTATAGATGAATTTCCACACCAATAGTAACAGGGATAACAGGAGATTGAATGAAATTCGGAAGTCTTTCATAAAACTGCGATAAAATGGAGACAAATCAATACCATTAGCCATCTCAAACCCCATGATTGCAGAGTGGTGGACAAGCCATACAGCGCTCATCACATAATTTTTGAAAGACCTCTTGAAAGAACCAGAATATGACAGATCTAAGGAATAATGTCTTGGCATCGCAAGTTTGATTTCCTTTTCAATTCTGGTATCAAATGTCTCACCAAAACATGCAAGTAATGACTGGTAGGGGAAGGCAATAAACCTCAAAGACTGGTAATTGCCATCATTTTGGAAGTATAGTTGTTATGCTTGGTTTGACAGCCTTTGAATCCATTATAAAGGGTAAATGTGTTTTCATTTGATACACATTTACAGATCGGTTAGTATATAAAACTTGGCATAAAGATTCTGCATCATTTCAGCTGGAGTTTTCTTCATTGTTGCCTTTGAGTAGAAGCTTTTTTAATTTTGCCCATATTATTTGGTTGAATTTTTTACACAAAGGGGCAGCTTTGATTGGTCATGAACAATGCACGAAAAATATGGTAACACTATCTTCTCTCTACAGGGCATTGTTCATCTTTTAAAGCCTATTCATAACATTGTGAGAAGAAAGTGTTGTAGCTGATAATAAAGTTGAATTATGCAATGAATTATAAGTCATATTTTGAGTTTTACCTTTTCCTAAATAGGTTTTAGTCTAAAGCTTGGTTGTAATTATTGTGTTCTATTTGATGCCACACTTGAACATGCTACCTTCCAAAATTAAATAGAAGTTTTTTGAAAAAAGGATTTTGGGATTCGTCATGTGAATAAAATTGTTATCCGAGGTTTCAAGTACCAAATGTGTACTCATCCTCAGGGAAGGAAAACAAAAAATAAAATGTTATTCTATATATTAAATAGCCCAAAACAACCCCACATAAATAATGTTCAAAAACACCAAAGCATGAAGAAGGTCGGCCCTCCAAAAGATATATGGAATAAAGATAGATCTTTTTATTCACCTATCTTTAATATGATTTAAAATAGGTTTTCATGAGCTACCAATGTTAGTACCATTATCTCTGTTGAGGTTATATGGGTTTTTTTCAATTTTGATAGTTTCTCTAATTTTTCATTTCCAATAATTATCTTCATTAACAATCAATTTTGCTTCATTAATGTTGACTTGGTGTTTAGTATTTAGGGAATGTTCAACCAAGGTGGAGGAATCAATACACAAGATGTTAATGTTATTTATATGTTATTTTAATCTCGGCTATAGGGATCGACCAATTTCTCCATTATATGGTTTACCACATGAACAAGGAACCACATAAACACCCTTTTTATAATTTGAGTTAATCAGATATTTAGCATGATCGAGGGACATACAAAGAGTGATAAGTGGTTTAAAAGTGGATTGAATCTCAACCTTCTTTACAATTCTAACATTTTTTTCCGAAATTTCTTTAACAAAAGGGATGGTAAGTCTTTGAATATTCTGATTATTATCTGTATCTTTTGGTTTTCTATTTTCAATCATATAAAAATATTTCTCAATTTCCCATTTATTATAACCATTGGAAGTAAGAACTTTAGTGAGATATTCTTTTTCTTGCTCAAGGTGTTCATAATCATAATTTTTTATAGCCCTAGTAGCTAACAAGTCCAGAATTGTAGCCTTTTGGTGAGGGTGATGATGAGAATCAACATTAAGATTTAAATCCATATGAGTTACTTTTCTATACAATTCATTGGAAAGGGAACCATCTTGTTTGTTGGCAATCATGACATCCAAGAAAGGGAGTCTATTATTCATTTCTTTTTCCATGGTGAATTGAATATCAACGTTCTTGTCATTTAAATGTTTTAGAAACTTGTTAAGCTCTTCTTCACTATGTGATCATTTAGCATTAGTATCATCCACAAATCTATTCCACCACCTAGTTTTTAAAAGATAAGACTCTATGGCATTTTTTTCAAAGTGTTCCATAAACAAATCAGCCACAATAGGTGATAAAGGTTATCCCATGGCTACTCCATTCATTTGCTCATAGATATCACCCTTAAAAGTGAAGAATGTAGAGCATGAACATAATTCTACAAAATCCATTGTTTGTGAATCGATGATACCACAAATAACCTCAATAGCTATATCAAGGAGGATATTAGTGAATAGAGACACCACATCAAAACTCAACATAATATCATCTTCACTAATCAAATGATTTTTTATTTTGCACACAAAGTGTTCTGAGTTTTTTATTTAAGATGATATGTTACCAACTAGAGGTTTAAGTTTCAAAGCTAAATGTTTAGCAAGAGCATAGATGGGGGAGTTTCTGGTATTGACAATAGGTTCAATGGAGATATCTTCCTTGTGAATTTTTGGAGCTCCATCAATTCTAGGAATGGTGGGATCTCTAGGAATAAGCATTAGTTTCTCTCTATCATTTAAGAAAGAACCTTTAATCATTTTGGAAACTTTAATACTAATTTTGTTAAGAGGGTTCACCGAAAGTTTTTTATAACTCCCACTTGAATTTAAATGTTCAACCATTTTAACATCATAATCACTTCTATTCAAAACTACTATAGTATTCCATTTGTCCGCTTTAAAAATTGTACTATCCTTATTAGCTTTTAAACATTTCAAGGCTTTATGTTCTTTTTTGGAGATATTCCTCTTAGGAGCATTCAACCCTTAATTATTCAGCCATTTCAACATTTAAATACTTAACACCAAGTTCAACATTTGTAATAATTTCTCTAGCCTAGCAAGAGGTATGGCGTTGAAACAAATCAAATTGTTAACAACAGAATTAAACACTGCTCTAGAATAAGATTTCATCTTTTTTTCCAATAACAGTTCAAATTTTTGTCGCTGTTTACATGTTATTTTATCAAGTTGTCTCTCTCTTATCAATTTATCTCTTTAAAACAAAAACCATGTCCTTAACCTTATTCACCCACACCTCCCTCTTATTTGTCTCTTTAAAAAAAAAATCCTCATCCTTAACTTTATTCAACCTTGCATAACTTGCTCATAAAAAAATAGATCAAGCACTAATCAATGAATAGCCTGCTCATATAAAAATAGATCAAGCATTAATAAGTGAAATCTACTCATACAAAAATAGATCAAGCATTAATCAATGAATATCCTGCTCATATAAAAATAGATCATTGAATTTATAATTTACTTGTAATTTTAAACTTAACTGCTTAAAAAAATCCCAATTAAACTTCTTTGGTATTGCGAGCAGTTAAAAACTCTTAAGAAGTCTTGAAGAAAGTGAGTGATATGTTATAGGTCATATATTGGTGATTTGGGTGAATTTACTTGTAATTTTAAACTTAAATGCTTGAAAAAAAATCCCAATTAAACTTTTTTGGTATTGTGAGCAGTTAAAAACTCCTAAGAAGTCTTGAAGAAAGTAAGTGATATGTTATAGGTCTTTATAATTTGCATAAATTGACCTATTAACAATTGAGAATCTAATGAACCATAATTATAAAAATAAAATAAAATTACTTTTTCAATTATATTAATTTTCAGGATAGGCCACTACAATAGCAAGATTCAAAAATCAACTTTCAATAGCTATGAGACTCCATACCCTCTTCTAAAGCTTCCATTTTGGCACAAGCTAGGAGGATGCCGGAAAAGGTTGTGGAGTTTGGCTTTACTTAAAAGTCTCAAAGGACAAATGCCTACTAACATGTACTGCTAACTAGTTCACATAGCTTCAAAAAATATAAAATAAATATAATTGAAACCCCTACCAAAAAACCTATCCTCGAGAAATTTCAGTTTACCATAAGACCGTAATGGATTTTGTGATCTAGATTCTAACAATGAAAGCATGTCTTTTGGTGATTTGATGTGTAGCATCTAATGGGAGAAACTTTTTATTAATGTTGAACTCTAGAGATTTTCCAAGGTCTAAGAAATATTTACTTCTATACTAAATTCCCTGATTCCTTCATCTTCATTGGAATGGTGTCTTGTTCGTGGGGTAATAGAGAAGAGAGAAAATTGTGTTTGACATTCATAACATTGTGAAGGGACAAAATGCTACAACCATAAAATTTGTAAGAATAAATGGAATAGTGCTGGTTATAAAAGATCTTCTAACAGAAAAGCCATAATATTTGGAATAAATTTATATCTTTTTAAGCTAGGTCATGAGAAACAAGGGCAGTTTAAACTGTTGGAAATTATTGCAGACTTATCGAGAGTTCAATATTAATTTCTATATTTCTAATATTTATCTTCATCCATCCAATAAACTACTATGTCAACTGGCTGTGTTTTCAAACCCAACTTCAACTTGTTAGGAGGAAATTTTTAATCTAATTAACCCATGAGAAACAACACATTAGGAGGAACATATTGAGGGAATTTGTAATCTCATTGAGTCACATTAGGAGGATGTTGGGAGGGTGAAGTCCACTCTTAAAAAAATTAGAAGAGACAACCAATAATAAAAGCACCACAATTGTTCATTGATGGCAAATTAAATTTAAAATAGCAAGCAAACATAGCAGTGCAAACAATTCAGTAGTTGGAGTTAAAATAATTAAATAGACAATGGTCAATGGTAATTTTAGAACTGCAGATATATATTGTTCCCATAAATATGGTGATTAATATGAGACTATACATCATAAAATATATTATAACATTATCAAACATGATTACTAATCCAATTTAACTAGCAAACTATAATTAAAGTTGTTATTAATCAAATTTAACAAGTAAAGTATAATTATATATTTAAGTTATCAAAAGTCTATTTAGCTCAATAATAAACTTATGAGAATAGTCTACATTAACATTTTACAAGTATTCGAATAGTCTACATTAACATTTTACAAGTATTCTAATAGTCTAAATTAACACTTTACAAGTATTCGAATAGTCTAAATTAACACTTTACAAGTATTCACAAATAATAAACTTATTTAACATTTTACAAGTATTTGAATAGTCTACATTAACATTTTACAAGTATTTGAATAGTCTAAATTAACACTTTACAAATATTCACAAATACTTTACACATAGAATCAAAAATAATATTTGTGAATATTACTTTCTTGTTCAATTCATGTTTTCTAATAGTAAATGGTCAACAATATTCTAAAATTTGACATGTAAATGGCCAATAATATTTTAAAATTTGACATGTAAATGTGGATCCACATTCCAAACAAATTTATCAATGTAAATATTTAAAATATTTAAAAAAACAAAAAAAACTCAATTTAATAATAAAATATATTATATTAAAATTTTATTATTAAAAAATAAAAATAGATTAAAATATAACAAATTCTTATTTTATTATTAAATAATATAATAAATTAAATAAATAATAATAAATAAATAAATAAAAGTAAATTAAGATATAATGAAAAAAGAAAAAATAAATAATAAAATAAATTAAAATGTAACAAATTCTTATATTTATTATTAAATAATATAAATAATTAATTAAAAAAATTAAAATGTAACAAACTCTTATTTTTATTATTAAATAAAAAATTAAATAATAAACAAATTAAAAATTTATTATTAAAAAAAAAATTAAAATGTAGCGTAATAAAAAATGGATAAAAGAAAAAAAATAAACAAAAAAATTAACCAACCTTTTCAAATGAAGATACCTATCTTGCTCTTTCCAATTTCCCCCATACCACACATAACACTTATTTTATGAGACCAATGTAGGATCATGATTTCTTTAATATTAAAATTAGTATGATTTCTTTAATATTAAAATTTGTGAATGAAGTACACTTTCTACCTCTTTCTCATTGATTCAAAAGACCGTACTGGGAAAAATCAGCCTTCAATATTTTTGTGAAAAGATTTGTATCTACCCTCTTTTGACTACAAAGATCAAGGAAATAAATAAATCTTCGTCGTCTATTCAAGTGGCCAATTTAGCTTACTCTTTCAAAACATGGCTGCACATTTTATGGCTCTTGGGTATTCCAAAATCTTCTAAGTTTTTGTTAGTTTGAATGGGAATATTTATATAAGGACAAATCCCCTCCCATGCACAATCAATTACGCTTCAATTTCTTAAATGTCAACTAAAATTTAGTTTACATATAACAAAGAGTTAATTTCACAATTAGAACCTTGTCTTCACTTATTTTCTAGAGCTACAAAACAATTGGTTGATGAAGACAAATCTAGAATCATATTTTTCCACTGCTCTCAGAAACAAGAATCGTTGATTCTAGACAAGTTTAAATTTAGAAAAAGTGTATTACCAATTATTTATTTGGGGATTCTATTATCTGAAAGGAAATTAAAAGATTGGAATTAGTTGATAGATAAAATTAAAGCCAAATTTCATAAATGGATGAATAGATGGGTATCCCTAGCAGAATGACTTTGGTTAATATTGTTCTGCAAGCTTTACCGATTTATGTTTCCTCTATATTGAACATCACATGGGAATATTAAAACAAGTGGGATCTCTCTATCAAATATTTATTTGGAGTCGGGTGTAGGATAAAAGAAAAATGGTCTTTAGTTAAATGGGAGGCTCTTTATCAATCAAAAAAGGATGGTGGACTAGGATTTCGTTCAAGTATATAACAGAATAGAGCATTATAAGAAAAATTATATTGGAAGTTACTGGAAGGGCCAAATGAGTTATGGGTAGCTAATATCAGATCTAAGTATGCAAAAAATAACCCTTCAGAATGGATAATTAGATTGGCTCTACATTTAGGGGTTCCCTAGTTATTTTGGTGTTGAGAATAGGTGAAGAGATTATAAAGAAGCCATTTTTTGGGATAATCAACAATGGAAAAATAACAAACTTTTAGATAGATTCATGGGATGGACAACTACCTATCATATCTTAATATTCTAAAATACAATCGGTTATGGAATCCCTTCATGAACATGGATGGATAAAGCTCGTTAAGTATTGTAAACCTAGTATTTATCCATGGGATGTTGGTATACAATGGGTCCCAATGCATGAATAGCCAATTAGACTAGGGGAAGATTAAAAAATAGGTGGTTGATAACATTTTACAATCAAGAACCCTTTCAAGATCTGAAAGCCTTGATTCCATAGGTTGGGGAAAGAAATCTACAGGAGTCTCAGATGGATATGAATCTATTAGTAGAACCAATCCCTCATCCTTTAAGGAATATTTTAAAACATTTTTGGTAGGAAATTCTTCAGCCCAAAGTAAGTTTTTTTGTTTGGTTGTTATTTAGAAGCATAGTACTAATAGGAGATAGGTTAATAAAGAGAGGATTTTGTGGCCCTTTTAGATGTGTGATGTGTTTGGAGAATGAAGAAAAAAGCATTCATCTTTTCACAGAATGTCCTTTTTTAAAATCAATTGTGGAAGCATTTGATTAAGTTATTTGATAATCCTTATTTAGGTATTCATTATCTAGAACAACCGTTTCGAGAGTGGGGAACTCGCATTAAGAATCTTTTGCAGGTATTATGGAGTGGGATTGCACTTTTGTTATGGAACTTAGGGAAATAAAGGAATAGAAGAATGTTTTAACATGAATGCAAGGATACTTTCTTTATTTGGGAGAAGACTATAATTAATATAACTAAATCCATCAAATATAAATTACAAATTCCACAAGAACTTTCTCCAAAATGGTTAATCTTATTTAGAAGGTTGCATATTGATATATCTATGAATATCCAAGCTGATTGGTCACTAAGAATAAAAGATCATGTTAATGGAAAATGGATAAATCCTCCACCTGGGGTTGGCAAGTTGAATACAGATGGTACATCCAGAGAGAATCCTGGTAATGCAAGCATTGGGGATTTAAGTAGAGATTTTGATGATTCTGTTGCCTTTTTTTCCCATAAAAGATGAGAGTTGTTACTAATAATTTTGCTAAAGTTAAGGCTGTTGTTAAAGGTCTTCAAGAAGCACTAAAATTAGGTTGGAGAAGGATTTAGTTGAAATCAGACTCTTTACTGATTATTAACCTTTTGTCTTTTTCCACCTTGAAAAGGTTTAGAAATTGGCATATTTTAAGGGATTTAGAAAGAAACCAAAGAATGAAAAGCAACTTTGAAGAATGTCACTTTAGTCATGTCCCTTGATAGTAAAATAAAAAATGTATATGCATTGGCAAATTAGGCCATTGATAACAACATTATTATGTGTTATGGTCTTCCATCGAAATGGTGGTCATTTTAAAATTCAAGAACAACTTGGTCAAATTCTAGCTTTAGATCAGACTTAATGTCTATTGATGATTTCTATTGTTATGATTAGACTTGTCTATAATTCCCAGGCTTGAAGTAATAGTTTTCATGCTTGACATAACAAAATTTGTACATTTATGATTTCTTTATAATATATATTTTTGTAATTTTTTTTTTTAATAAATTTTAAAAAAAATACAAGTTGAAGAAATGGAGGGATGAATTGTTTGCCTTTCATCCTTATGTTAGTTATGAAGTCACAATACAAGCTCCCTTGAACCAAATTTTTTTCAACGGTGTAACTAGCTAATCTGTAATATGAGAACATAAATTATCGATGGAAACCACAATATTCATGTCATGTAATAAACAAAGATTTATTTCCATTAATCTCTACAAGAATAGTACATTTTTGTTGTCTCATTGGTACAAAAAAATGAGATAGGTTTCTAGTTATAAATTCATGGATGATAGGCAAATGTTTGATGGTTGTACACATACTTCACCTGACAATATCTGATCACTAGTGTATACATCTAGACATATTTTATCCTTGAAAAAAGGTAATAATGTCTTGGCATTGCTTTTCACCAAGTTTCATTTCCTTTTGAATTTTGGTATCAAATGTCTCACCAAAACATGCAAATAATGACTAGCAGGGGAAGGAAATAAACCTAGAAGACTGGTAAATGCCTTCATTTTGGAAGTATAATTGTTATGCTTCGTTTGACTGCCTTTGAATCCATTTTAAAGGGTAAATGTGCTTTCATTTGATACACATTTATAGATTGGCTAGTATGTAACACTTGGCATAAAAATTCTGCCTCACTTCAGCTGAAGTTTCCTTTGTTGTTGCCTTTGAATAGAAGCTTTTTTAATTTTGCCCATTCTATTTGGTAGAATTTTTTACACAAGGGTTAGTTTAGGATGGTCATGAATGATGCACAAAAATAATGGTAACATTATCTTCTCTCTACAGTCCTTTGCTCATCTTTTAAAGCCTATTCATAACATTGTGCAAATTGTAAGAAGAAAATGTTGTAGTTCATAATAAAGCTCAATTATGCAATGAATTATAAGTCATATTTCAAGTTTTACCTTTCCCTGAATACCATCTAGATGTTTTAGTATGAAATTTAGTTGCAATTAGTGTTTTGTTTTATGCCTCACTTGAACATTCTACCTTCCAAAACTAAATAGAATTTGTATTGTTATTTGTCTCACAGAAAGATAAATTGATAAAGAAACATGGGAATTATGATTGTAGAAACTGATTTTCTTAAGTGTGAGTAGTAAGGTACACTATTTGTTGTAGGGCATAGTAATGGATGAAACTATTGATCATAATTTTGATGTAACTGGGTTATCTGCTAAAAATAAATAGGGATGACCAAGATAGTCTGACACTATTCTGCTTCCAGGGGAAATTACAACACTTATAGGAGTTATGCTATCTTCTGAAAGCAAATCCAAGAATGCCATGTATACAAACACTAACATCTCACTCCTGCTCATGGAAAAGGCTCTTTGGTTGGGCAGCTTATCCGTAGAGTACTTGATAGCTTCTTTGATGCAGGTTATCTCATTAATGTGATTGTTAGAGATACTGATAGAGTTTTGTGAGGAGTGGTATTTGGACCAGGTCTATCAATCCCTAAATAAATAATAATAAATATTGCCCCAAAATTAAAAAGCACAAATAGAGAATTAAATACTTCTTTCTTTCCATTATACTCACCTCCAATAGTTACACCAATGGCATTATTAGAAATCTATGAACCTTTTTCTAGACCAGATTACATACCTGCAGAATCTGGAGTTAAACCTAAACTTTTTCAACTTTATATATTACACACCTACATAATCTGGAGTTATACCTACAATTTTTCTAACATTGCATCATAACAGGGTGCAACAAGTATAACCAACAAAATTCTATAGTCACACAAATTATGCACATAATACAAACAATTTATGAATAAGCATTGTAGACATGTAGTTTACAATATCCTATAGTCATGGGGATTATATAGGTCAATACTACAACATTGCTTATATGATCCAACCCAATAATGGTTTAAACTATACTTGTGCATAGGTTATTGGTCCTATCCATTTGTGTTATTAGTAGAGATTTATTGATATCAACAACATAGTATCATATAAAAATAGATAAAGCATTAATCGTTGGTTGTTAAACTTCTTTTCTTCTAATGTTCACATTTAACTAGGCACACAATTTACTTGTACCCTTCATCATGATAATAGGATACAAAGAATGTTCTTGAAGGTGGATACAATTATTTTGAATAGTAATATTATAGGACATTTAAATCTATAATTTAATTTTAATTTTAAACTTAAAATGCTTGAGAAAAATATCAATTAAGGTACTGTCAGCTGTAAAAATCACCTAAGAAGTCTTTATGAAGAAAGTGAGTGATATGTTAGAGGTCATATATAAGGAGATTTGGGTAAATTTTTTCCCTTTTACTTTATAATTTGCATAGTTTTAACCTTTTTCAATCAACTAAATTGGCCTATTAACAATTGAGAATCCTCAGTATTTTTAGCGAAATGGGCCTTTTACTAATTGAGAATCCTTGTAATCTATCAAAAGCTATTAAAAAGTATTTAAGAAAGTAAGCTTTCTGTTATTGGTTTAAATATTGAATGAATGGTGGTAAAAGCATTTCAATCATAGAACTAACAATTATTTTTACCTCTAATTTCTAATTTACATAAAAATGAAATAAAATTGCTTTTTCAATTAACTGAATAGATATGCTAATTTTCGGGGTTGGCCACCCTCATACAATACTACTATCCTTCGCAAGATTTACAACTATGACATCTAACAAAAATCAGCTTTCAATACTTTTATGAAACTCCATACCCTCTTCTAAAGCTTCCATTTTGGCACAAGCTGGGAGGATGCCTTAAAAGGTCGTGGTCTGGCTTTACACTTGCCATTTGTATTGCTTAAAAGTCTCCAAGGCCATTTTAACAAGCCCAATTTGGACACAGCCTACAATAATTACAGTCCATGTAATTAAATTTGATGACACATTTGACATACACGTCTATCAACCTTTTCAAATACAGATGAGTCTTGAAAGTGGCAAAGGAATTTACAATCTGTTTGCAAGTGTTAGGTTTTTCTTGGTCTATGGAGAACTTAAAGTGTAGCGAGGACTTTTGTGCATTATAACTCCAATGGGGGTTCATCTCCTATTTCACCGCTCCCTGATCTTAATTTCCCCTCTCCAATTATCCTGGGTCTACCTCCAAACACTATTGTCCATGCAGCCATAAGAAGGATAAATGAGGTCAATCCTTGAGAAGATGTTCAGTATGATGTTTGTGGTGATCCCGAGCAAATGCCTACTAACATCTACTTCTAACTAGTTCACATAGCTTCAAAAAAAAAGATAATTATAACTGAAACCCCTACCAAAAACCCTAGCCTCAAGAACATTGCAGTTGACCAGAAGACTATAATGGATTTTGTGATCTAGATTCTAATAATGAAAGCATGGTTTTTGGAGATTGATGTGCGGCATCTGACGAGTGAAAACTTTTTATTAGTGTTGAACTCCAGAGATTTTCAAAGGTCTGAAGAAATATTTAATTTTATACTACATTCCCTAATTCCTTTATTCCTTATCTTCATCTTCCTTGCAATGATGTCTTGTTCGTGGGGTAATAGAAAAGAGCAAAAAATTGTGTTTGACATTCATGACATTGTGAACTGTGAAGGGACCCAATGCTACAGCCATAAAATTTGCAGGAGTAAATGGAACAGGGCTGGTTATAGAAGATCTTCTAACTAAAAAGATAGAGCACTCTTCCAACACTAGGGGAAGGGCCAAAGGATTTTATACCAATTCAGAGGTGGAGGGCAGTTCTATCCACATGGTGTTCTTCATTGTGCTTGAGAAGAAGTGTTATAATAGAAGCATGTTGGAAATGCAGATAGATCCCCTTCATGAAGAGCTCTAGAATAATCAGTGTTTATGGTTTAAGCTTCAAATGAATAATCAATTTCAGATCCAACCTGCTATATGGAAAGTAGCTAGCACTCTATTGTTATATAGGAAGTTTAATTATCCAGCACTCTATTATTATATTTGATGATAATCAGGCCTGCATATTGGAGTGCATGTACATCATGACTATATAATGATCAATGAAGATATTCCATTCTTCTATAGTGTTGTGATCTTATGGCATGATAATGATTTCATCTAGGATTTCATAGTATAAGTTTTGATCTTGTATTATATTCTATTTACACTATATACCTAGAAGTTCACTTTCTATTATGTTAGTCATATGTTTGTTCCATGATTAACAAAACTTTTGAATATGTGCTGCCACTCTCTTTACTTTATGTTAGTCATGTTTGTTCAAAGAAAGCTATGCATCTCGAATGAAAGACACTTGGCATTACAACGAGCCGTCTGATGGTTGCTTCATTCTAATGAACCCCTCCTTAAGTTCTTGACCATGTAAAAATTATGCATCCATTCTAGAAAACTTTGAAACCCAATCAATTTTAATTGGGACTTCCTGTCAGCTTTAAATGATTATGAACCTACAAATCATGATGGGTCTTCTATCCCATAATCTTATAATTTGTGAATTCCGATTCAAAATGTTTGGTCCTCTACTTAAGCATAATGACTCATATGTGGTTAATATAACAAAATAGTTGTATGACTTGAAGTGAACAAAAGTTAGGGACTCAATGGTTAGACCAGATTTCCATCAACTAGAGCAGTGATCATTAAACAGTTGATGATTGTTTGGACCTACATAATGCTCACAACATCAATTCTGATAAATGGGGGAAGCTAGCAGTTGAATGATGGCTAGAGTTCATTTTCTATGAATTTGGAAGAAATGAACTTTGGATAACATTCTAAGGATCTTGTCTTCCATTCCAACTTCATACTTCATACACAACTGAGTTGACTGAATATGATGACCCAAATAAGCTTAGAACAGTAATAGATCAACATGTGCAGAGTGTCTGAAGGAGGTAGGTAAGTGATAAGTATAAATTTGGTATTATATTTGTCAATTGGTGTATTTTAGAGTTTCATTTGAGGATGGAAAATAAAATGGAAGGGCAAAATAAGTAGAGGAAAGCAGAGAGAATAGGAAGAGGGAAGTTCAAAGTACCAAATGCTTCACTTAGTGTGACAGCTGAGAATACAAAAAATGCATACTTTGGATCTAAATAAACACCAATTGTGGGATGAGTGGGAGGATATACAAATTCTTGTCCTCAAGTTTGAGGTTGTATTCTTGTTTTAAGACCATTGTGAAAAGTTCTTTCTACAAATTGAATGCCAACTATATTTTTGTGGATAAATTCTTTTGGTCTATGGCAACTTTTCTACTATGGTTGTGTTTTGAAAATTTACTGCCTTTTTCTAATTTTGGTTATAATAGTTTGTCAGTGCAGTTGTAAACATAGGCCGATCTGATTTTTATTTTTTGGACTAAGAAGTCTATCATCATATTAATAAAACATTAGTATAAAAAATTTAATCATACTTAAAATTAAGTGGAATATCACATCCTTAGCAATCAAATCGGCTAATATTGAGAATTATCTAAAATATTAGCTTATAAAGCTTTTCAATTAAAAAAGGCCATAACAAAATAAACAAGAACAAACTTAAGTAGGAGGAGAAACCATAAGTAGGAGTAGGGGTGGAGGATCATCTAGCTTGCCTTCCTAGCCACTTGTAACATGTGGGTTCACTCCATCTAGTAAGGGCTCCCAACCATCCTTGTCAATTTATTTATCTTTATCTTCAACCTACCTGGGGGGTGAGATAACAAGTGCAATATGACAAAACTTTTCCTCTGAGGGTACTGACCTCGTAGACCCACCAACAACAATAGGTGGACTCAATGGTGATGGAGGAAAGAACCACCAAGGAGAGCCACTCCATTGTATGCACTAGGAGAAGGATCTTTCCCGCTACCTAAAGCCTCAATTTTATGGGGGCGACTGATAACCAGGGGAATCTGGAGAGACCCAACTAATAGCACATGGGGCTCACCCCCAATGACCCAATAAATCTTGGAGGTACTAAACCTCTAAATATACCTTCTTCCTTTGTACCTGAATTTGAAGGATAACATTAGATAACAAATTAACCCTGTTAGAAGTAGGAAAATAATCTTCTAGAGTAACAAGATCTAAAAAATAAAAATATTTTTCTTCTTCCATAATTGAAAAATAATTAAAGCTCCTAAAATAATCTGGGCTCAAATAATATGCCAAATATTTGTGAACTATACAAGAATCATGATCGAGTCGCCTAATAACACCATCTTTGATGTAAACATTTATGAACACAAGGGCTTGAAAAGGGTGTGAATCCAAATTCAAGCTGATTGGGAATGTTTACATAACCAAAACACATGATTTAAGGTTTGTGGATGATTAGAAATTGAACAAAGAGGGTGAGCCATCCCCATGTGAACAAGCTGAGTGTCAATAAGAAGCCCATGGTGAAGAAAGCACTAGAGGAAGCATGCATGCTTATAATAGTAGTGCACACATATCAAAACCTTATTTTCCACACATGTTCAGAAGAATTGAGTCTCCACTTGGCATTGAGAGTTTCAACCTAAAGGTGTTGGGTGAAAAGAAGTTGATAACCTAATTGGGGTTGATACCAAAGGAATAACGTTTCAATTGGTCAATTTCAATCATTCCACCATCTGGCTAGAGATTGAACTCTATTATTGTGAAGATGCATTTTAGAAAGAGAGTTTTGAATTTCCAAGATAGTCTCATTGTTTGTTCCCTACAAGTTACACTATATTTTAAGAGCTTGCCATGGGATCCAATCTATGAATTTTTGGAAAAATAGTTTTGAAATAATCTTTATGCCTTTTTTGAAAAGATGAAGTCTCAAGTGATCCATGGCACAAGGATGAAAATAACCTCATGATAGGTAAGAACAAGAGATCACCATAGAGATAGGGAGTTGAGAGAGAGGTCAGATATGAAACCATCTCTATGCCACTACAAGTGTCTTTAAAGGAGTTCCCAAGATTTCCAAATACTCTTACTAATAAATGTTCCCACAATGGTAACTAGGACCTATGTGATAAGAAGAGTTTGGAGATTTAGACATTTCTAAGCTCCATTTCCTATAGGTTTTACTTGAGTGATATAGTTTCTAAATAGAAGCTTCCATGCTTCCTATAATTCCAGAGCTTGTATGATGCATTTGGCACACAAGGCATCGCTATGGATTTTAAAGTCAAGAAGACCATGACCTCCAAAATATTTTGGTGTGCAATAGATATCCCATGCAACTCTATGAAACCCTTTGGTTCCTTCAAACTTGGCCCATAGAAAGTCCCTCAAGATCCTTTCAAGTTTGGCATATGCAGATTTGGAGGGGGGCCAACAAGAGGAATAATACATGAGCAGTAGCCAAAACCTTAGAGCAGATTTGAAAATTTCCTACTAGAGAGAGAGACTTAGAAATCTAGAAACCAATTTTTTTCTCAACTCTTTGAACCAAACAACCCAAAAGATCTGAGTGAGTGGAATGAAAACCAAAGGGTATGCATAAATTTGGTGAACCTAAGCGCATTACCAATTGGTGGCCTATTACCTTTCTCAATGTCTCCTACTCGAACATAACTAAGGCCCCTTTTTTTTGAATCAAACAGATCTGATTTTACTACATGAAACTAAATTTTTGCACCAAAAGCCCATAATGGTAATATCTCTAGTTGAGGCTCAAGGAACCAGATTTACCAAGAAATAATAGGATGATTGGGAAGCCATGGCATTCCATGGAACCTAGGTAAATACTAGTATGTGGGATCTCAACATTAATATGGAATTATTGTAGACTTATCTAGAGTTCAACATTGATTTCTTTTAATATTTATTTTCCACCATCCAATAGAATACCTTGTCAAATTGGCTACATTGTCAGATCTAAAACCATCTCCATTCCAATTTGTTGGGTGAATATTTTGTCAACTAGCTAACTAGTGAGCAAAATAGGTCTCTTCAACCACAACATAGGGAGATTGGTCGTCCAAAGTTGCAGGTTTACCACATCCAAAGGGGACAAATATCTCCTCTCATCAAGGGGAGGTTCCCTATAAATATAAAGGCGATATATACTATATATATAAGCTAAAAATAACACTCAAGGGTAGGATACACCATCGATCTCTCTTTTTTCAGAGATGATGCTCACAGATCAAAGGAGAAATCTTGGGTGATTGGTGAAGGTACTTTTCTTCTTTTAGAAGTAACATTCAGCCAAGAGCCAGATCCCTTCTTGGATAGTAGAAATCTTAGGGAAATGACAGAAGGCACTTCTCTTCTTTCAAAAGTGCTTGTTCTTGCAAACAACAGGAATATTTCAGGTAGGAAAAGTAACTGGTAACAAAGTACAGAGTAACCAGCAATCTAAGATGTAGCACAAAGTCTCCACCTTGATTGCCCAAGAGTGAGATACAAAGAACAATGGGGGCACAAAATTGCCCCAAGGTCCTTTACATAGAAACAGAAAATAAACACATACTGAAGACAACTATGACAGCACAAAGTCTGAAAGTAGCTGGCTTCAGGACACCTTCCTTATCACTTCCACTAGTTCTGCTTGTTAAATTGCATAAACAAGAATACATTTAGGAAATAGACATAAGAACAATCTCCTAGAATGATACAAGATATAACAGCACAAAGTCTGAAAGTAACTTGCTTTTTGATTCAAACAAAGAAATATGATAAACAATCTCAGCTCAAAGTCTTAGTGATGCCTTTCAATTTGGGCAAAGTTTTGCTTCTGGTAACAAGAAGATCTCCCTCAAATTATACAAAAGATTACATTATATAAAGGCCAAGGGAAGCTTGGCACTTTGTCCCATGGAGCGACCCATGATGTGCATTAATGCCTTGGATGCATTTTTGGTTCTATCAGGGAGGGCCATGCTAGATTAGGGTGGCTACCTTAACTGTGGCATGTTGATTCATCTCGAATGTCTCCTCCTGAGCTTGAGTCACTTATTCTATCACCTGATATCCACATAGTTGTCTAGTTTGCCTTTACCCCAAAGGAGACAAACAAGTTGCACCTTCAATGTTTGTAGGCCTAAATATCTACCTGATGAATTGTTACACCTACTAGAAATAACTCCCACATATATTTTGGGCTTTTCCCTCTTTTTGCTTTTGTCTTTTCTAGCTTTGTCTCTTCCTATAATTTAAGCTCTTGGGGCTACGTTCCCAGCTTTACTGGCTCTTTACGCTCCTTCTCTCAGTAGTTCCTCCTTTTGGCATTTTGGCCTTTTGAATTCGGGTCCATGTTCCAACTTTCAACAATCAACGGCTATTTCATTTCCATGAATTTGACGTCTATGGGCCCATCACTTTCCTTGACAATTCCTTCATGCCTTTTCTGCTTGCTGAGTGTCGAGTGCCTCTTCGGGTCTCAATTTCTTTGGTTAGGCTTGATCCTTCATTTCCTTCAAACAAAATGTCCAAAGGAATTGCTTTAGACAATTTATCTGAAGGAAATATTTTCTTGGCTCTGCGTCTTTGTACTAGGAGTGTTCTATTTTTGACACGTGGCACATTTTGCTGCTTTGAACAAGTGACATGTGGTAGCTTCTGCTAGAATAGGTGAGGACACTTGGCAACATCCACCGCTTTTTAGAAACCTTTGAGATTCCTATAGGAAATGACACGTGGTGGCTTCTGCTGAGCTCTAGAAACACTAAAAAACATTTGGGGCTCATTTGGGTTCTCACAGACGATGACACTTGTTGCATTCCACTTGTTTTAGCCATTTGCCTAGGACCCACCATAGTCCTTGCTCAATATAGTGAGACGAAAGGAAGGAACTACAGATATTGACACTTGGAGGCTTCTGACAAGCTTTACAAGGGACACGTGGCAGTATCCACTGCTTTTTAGAAACAAAGTATAATGAGGCTCAGTAGATGACACTTGGCAGAGTCTATTAGATTCTGAGAGAAGCTTGGGAGAAACTTGAATTTGACGTCCGTGGGGACGTCACTGGTTGTTTAGCGGTTAAACCAGCCTCGAAAAGCATCTAAGTGTTGGAAACTTGCCCCTTTTGATTGAACTTGCCTGAAGAAGCCATTGAATCCATTAAATCAACTAGTCCCTTTACTGAAAAAGCTTGGAAAATAAGGAAATTGAATGCTCAAATCAAATTTAGAAAAGGGAAGAGACAATTTTGGTTTTATAGGACCAAAATATTTCACATGTTCTAAAAATGAGTGACAATTTTGGGCAACAACAACTGGCTCCAGCTGGGAAACTTCCTTCAGTTGAGATCTTGGAACAACTGAGGGGAGCAGAAACCAGAATCTCCAATGCCTTGAAGTGTGCCATTGGGCTACAGAGTCATGCTACCCAAAAAGAAAGATTCCAAAAATGAAAATGAAAAACACAAAAAGTAGAAAAAAAAACTATACAAATATACAAATGTACAGGTGAACTTATCTGGTACTTCAAGAATTGAAGTACTTCAGATGCTGTCCCCTGATAGGTAGTGAAAATGGCACTCTATCTTGATAAACCAGTAAGAAGATATTTTCTCCCCAGAATTGGTGATGGGTGAATGGAACTCTCCACCAGGAAACCAATTTTTTGTGTCTTCCCTTTGGTTTTCTCCTCTTACCCCACAACAAGACTTGACTTTTAATCTGAAAACCATGAATCTTTGCTCTCTTGGCAAAGAGTTCCTTTTTCTAATTTTGATGTGCAACAACATGGTCCATTACTATAATTGGTTGCTCTTCTATTTCAATCCAGCACATGATTTGATTGTTCCCATTCAACACCTGCCAATGATTGGCACTATCAGGTATACTTGGTATTGTTCTGTCTGAACCATTTCTTATATCATCACCTATAGGATTTTCATCTGCTAAAACATGAATGTCTTCAGTAGACAAAAAATAATTACCCCTGCCTGAAGACTCAAACATAATTTGAGCTTCAGGCCTTGATGTCTGAGTGACAACACATTTTGCCTCCTTCTCAGGAAGCAACCTCTGGATTACACTTTTCACAGGGATTCTTTCCTGAGACAAGTCCATGCTTAATTCCCCTCCAACATCCTTGCAAAATTTCCACCTAAGAAGGATGCCATATGATGCAGGGACATCAGCCACTAGGACAGTCATCTTGATTCGCTTGTTTGGAAAGGTAGAAAATGCAAATTGGGCATCTTTAATTTGCTCCAGTAGTGGCACTTGTTTGTTCTCCATGGAGAAACATCTCCCAAATGTCTTGGTCAGTGTGAGACCTAGAGATTCTACCACTTTAGCAAGCATGACATTGTCTAAAGCCCCAGAATCAATGATGCAATTATTGAGCTGGTGACCATTTATCAACAGGGAAACATAGAAAGGCTCTATTTTCCCAAGGGCTTCATAAGGATTAATGACAAGATTTTTTGGGATGGACATGTTCCTTGGGGGATCATGAATTAATTTCTTAACCTGTTGTCTTGTAGGGACAGTTTGGTTCTTAACACATTGAACCAACTTGTCCAATTGCTCAGGATTAGACTACAGGAACTCAAATTTAGACATTTGAATTTTGGTTTTCTTTATGTGGTCAATTATGTCAAATGTCTGGAATGAGCCAAGAGCAGAGGATGGAAATTCATCCTTTTGATTTTTGGAAGGGCAAGGACTGGACTACAAATTTGAAGTAGAAGGCATAGGGGTATTCGAGGTACTTACCTTTCTTGAAATCACTGGGTCCTTTGGTTGGAAAGGAAGAGTGAACCCCCGCTTAGCAATTGAAACTGCTAGTTGAGGTCACGCCTCTACTTTCTCCTTATCAGCTTGTTGAGTTGATTGATTCTTAGACTAGGTGAATACAACATATGACCCCTCAGTTGCATTAACTTCACTTCTAGGTTCATCCTGATAATTCAAGAAACCAATATGGGAGTCGCCAGCTAATTCTTCTTCTTCCTTAATGAAGAGATTAGCGTCATCTTCAGGATTCAACTCAAGCTAGAATGAGAAATTTGATTCAGCTTCAAGATATCCAACTATTGAGTTGGTTGGAGGTGCTTCAAGGGCGAGGTTCCTCTGTGGAGTAGGAAGGCAATTTAGCTGCCCTTGGTTCCTAGCAGCATTGCCTTGGTACACCTGATTTTGAAATGTCCTCATTGGCATATCTTAATTAGAAGGAGTAAACATAAGTTGGGCCATTTGTCTTTTCAAGGCTAGCAGTTTATTTGCCAGCTTTTGCACCATTGGGTCAGTGGTGGCTGTAGGTGAGTATTCAAAAGATGAAGAGGGTTTACCTCTATTAGGGTCTCTCCTTATCTTTCCAGCCAAGATAAGGTCATCTTCTACCTCAGTAGCCAAGTCTTGAGTAGCAGCAAGGTCTATGTGTCTAGCCCATCTCAACAAGAAACTCACTTTAGGCAGCTGTGATTTGATGAAAAAACACTTGAGATTCTGAGGTGTCAGCTGGGCAATCATGGGAATCATATGCCTTAGCTTGTCCAACATGGCAATGAAGTCCCTCATAGGTTCATGGGGATCCTTCTTCATGTGCATGAGCTGGGCCAACAAGGCATGCACATCTTCTGCAAGTTTGAACCTGGGTTCAAATTTATCTTTGAGTGTGTTCCAGTAGTCACTGACCAAGCCTATAGATGGTAGAACCAGTTTGCAATAGCACCTTGTAGTGTGTCCATGAAAAGCCTGACTACCACATCTTCAAATTCCACTCCTATTATGCCACAGGCTATGCTGAAGGCTGCAATGTGTTCATTAGGATGAACTCTCCCATCATTGAAGAATTTGGGGAAGTTCTTTCTTGAACTACGTGGAAGTTCATGTAGAGGTGGAGTAAGGTTTAGTGGACCAAATGAGTTACCCCAGGGGCCTTGAGCCATGATTTGATAATGCAGAAGCAAGATAACAAATCTGGGTGGAGTATGTATAGGCAAAGCTCTGCTAACAGCAGAAAAAGAAGCTCTACCTTGTGTTGGTGACCTGATAGGAGGAAGACTCCTAGTTCGTTGAAGGTGAGGTTGTGGAGGAAACAAATCAAAATTGCTCTATTGCACCAACTCAAAAATAGGGTCAACAACACCTTAAGATCTCTAGTTTCTAGTATAACGTGGAGTTGCCAAATTGCAGAACAAAAATGGAAAAGAGCAAGACCCTACTTCAGTTTGAAGCTTGAGACTTCAAACTGCATGCTCTTCCCAGTGGCTTTGGTTTTGTAGACCAGATAATATAATGGAGATGGAGGAAGATGGTAAGGCTATAATGATAATAGGTAAGACACAGAATGGAGTCGCCAGAATATGTAATGGATAAGGGTAGGGACTGATTCAATCTGAAACTTGAGGATTCAGACTACATGTTCATCCCCAGTGGAGTTGCCAAAAACTATTGGGTGAATATTTTGTTAACCAGTTAATTGGTGAGAAAAATAGTTTTCTTCAACCAAAACATAGGGAGATTAGTCGTCTAACGTTGCAGGTTTACCACATCTAAAGGGGAAAAATCTCTCCTCTCATCAAGGGGAGGTTCCCTATAAATATAAAGGCGCTATATACTATATATATAAGCTAAAAATAACACTCAGGGGTAAGATACACCATCCATCTCTCTTTTTCCAAAGATGATGCTCACAGATCGAAGGAGATATCCTGGGTGATTGGTGAAGGTACTTCTCTTCTTTCAGAAGTAACATTCAGCCAAGAGCTAGATCCCTTCCTAGATAGTAGAAATCCTGGTGAAATGATAGAAGGCACTTCTCTTCTTTTAGAAGTGCTTGTTCTTGCAAACAATAGGAATCTTTCAGGTAGGACAAGTAACTAGTAACAAAGTGCAGAGTAACCAGCAATCTAAGATGTAGCACAAAGTCTCCACCTTGACTGCCCAAGAGTGAGATACAAAATGCCAATGGGGGCACAAAGTCATCCCAAGGTCTTTTACACAGAAACAGAAAATAAACACACACTGAAGACAACAATGATAGCACAAAGTTTGAAAGTAGCTGGCTTTAGTACACCTTCCTTATCACTTCCACTAGCTCTGCTTGTTAAATTGCATAAACAAGAATACATTTAGGAAATAGATATAAGAACAATCTCCTAGAATGATACAAGCTATAACAACACAAAGTCTGAAAGTAACTTGCTTTCTGATTCAAACAAAGAAATATGATAAACAATCTGAGCTCAAAGTCTCAGTGATGCCTTTCAATTTGGGCAGAGTTTTGCTTCTGGTAACGAGAAGATCTCCCTCAAATGATACAAGAGATTACATTATATAGAGGCCAAAGAAAGCTTGGCACTTTGTCCCATGGAGCGACCCATGCTATGCATTAATGCCTTAGATGCATTTTTGGTTCTGTCAGGGAGGGCCATGTTGGAATAGGGTAGCTACCTTAACTGTGGGGTGTTGATTCATCTCGAATGTCTCCTCCTGAGCCTGAGTCACTTATTGTATCACCTGTTATCCACGTAGCTGTCCAGTTTGCCTTTACCCCAAAGGAGACAAACAGTATGCGCCTTCAATGTTTACAAGCCCAAATATCTACTTGATGAACTGTTCCACCTATTGGAAATAACTCCCGTAGATATTTTGGGCTTTTCCCTCTTTTTACTTTGTCTTTTCTAGCTTTGTCTCTTCCTAGAATTTAAGCTCTCGAGGCTACATTCCCAGCTTTACTGGCTCTTTACGCTCCTTCTCTCAATGGTTCCTCCTTTTAGCATTTTGGCCTTTTGCATTCGGGTCTGTGTTCCAGCTTTCAAAGATCAACAGCTATTTCATTTCCATGAATTTGACGTCTGTGGGCCCGTCACTTTCCTTTAAAATTCCTTTGTGCCTTTTCCACTTGCTGAGTGTCAAGTGCCTCTTCGAGTCTTAATTTCTTCAGTTAGGCTTGATCCTTCATTTCCTTCAAACAAAATGTCCAAAGGAATTGCTTCAGACAATTTGTTCGAAGGAAATATTTTCTTGGCTCTGCGTCTTTGTACTAGGAGTGTTCTATTTTTGACACGTGGCACATTTTGCTGCTTTGAACAAGTGACACGTGGTGGCTTCTACCGAAACAGGTGAGGACACTTGGCAACATCCACCACTTTTTAGAAACCTTTGAGAGTCCTACAGGAAATGACACGTGGCGGCTTCTGCTGAGCTCTATAAACACTAAAAAAACATTTGGGGCTCATTTGGGTTCTCGCAGATGATGACACTTGTTGCGTTCTTCTTGTTTAAGCCATTCACCCGGGACCCACCACGGTCCTTGCTCAATATAGTGAGACAAAAGGAAGGAACTGTGGATATTGGCACTTGGAGGCTTCTGACAAGCTTTACAAGGGACACATGGCAGTATCCGTCGCTTTTTAGAAATAAAGTATAATGGGGCTCGACAGAAGACACTTGGCAGAGTCCGTTGGATTCTGAGAGAAGCTTGGGAGAAACCTAAATTTGATGTCCGTGGGGATGTCACTAGTTGTTTGGCGCTTAAACCAGCCTCCAAAAGCATCTAAGTGTTGGAAACTTGCCCCTTTTGATTGAACTTGCCCGAAGAAGCCATTGAACCCGTTGAATCAACTAGTCCCTTTACTGGAAAACCTTGGAAAATAAGGAAATTGAATGCTTGGATCAAATTTAGAAAAGGGAAGAGACAATTTTAGTTTTACAAGACCAAAATAGTTCACATGTTGTTCCAAAAATGAGTGACAATTTTGGGGAACAACACAATTAAAGTTTGAAATTTTGTGGCTTCAACTTCGATATTTCCATGAAAGTATTACTCATAGAGGATGGGATTAATGGATTTATAGGATATGTGATGGTGACTCAAACTTGATTAGACACAAGCAAACAAATGATGAGGACCTTGATCAAAAGTGTTGTTTTCCAATGTGGATGAGAACTAATGTATGACCATAGACTTGATGAGAGGACTAGTATAGGTGAGGATAGTTTGGACTATCAATAGATTAGGTTGCAAAGGATAAAGTGATTAGGATAGACAAGATCAAGACAAATAATCTGGTATGGATAAAGTGGAAGGAAAAGATGCAGGTGACACAATGTAATTAGGATATGTAGGTGATGGGGGTATGACCAATGATTGGTGGATATGATTACACCGGGATGGGATAAAGATAAGAAAGTGATAGGAGATGAGACAAGTAAAAGGATGCATAAAGACAATATGTGTAAGAGGACGATGATAAAGATATACAAGATGATGAAAAATGCCTAGATAGGTGTTCATAGGCTTGGGTAAAAGGATGACCTGGATCAAAAATAGCATGAGTCTAGTACAAAATGCATCTAATCAAGCAAACCACAAGCCTAAGATTAGTAAATAGATGGGTGTATAACTCGATGACTGCACCGTCTAACAGCTACGTGGGTGAGAATGTAGGATAGTGACCTATTATAGAATCTCCCAAACCCTCTCAACCTCGTCTGTACATGACAGTAACTTGAGAGCTGATACTAACTCCAATAACAAGTCACTTGTTATGGCTGAAAGGTCCTATGCTAGGATAAATGGGCTTTCTAAGGGCATCCTCAATATACGATAGGTACGATGGGACCCAAGTCCATGTAGTGTGTTGTCTAATGCTTGGTTTAAAGAGTGAATACTTCCCCTTCACAGATGGTCTATATGGAGTCAATTGATTAGCCTAATGACAATTATCCCTGATATTTATACTCCACCAAAACACAGAGTTTGGATTAGTTCATGGTGGTGACATCCACAGTCAACATCCTCTTAAGACTATGACAAGTGCATGGTTATCAATTCCATGTCATGTTGCCCCTGTAAATTAAAAATTAGAGGGTTTATTAATGCTTTTTGATGCTCCAATAATCACCACAAGGATGCAAAAAGAAGAGCATATACCACCGTAGCCCTCAAGTGATAGACAAGTAGGCCAAAAAGAGATTAATTAACCAATTAATTAGATGTGAGATATATACAAGATGCAAGAATATACAAGAATATACAACATAATTTAGATCAAGTGATTAAAATAACTAAAAATCTTAGACAGATGAAATGATTTTTAAGATGCCAAAATGTATTTAACAGGCGACCTGCAAGAAAATGATTAGTAATTTGATTTGACACTCTTGAGGGGCAACCTATAAGACAACATTAGATTAAAATATATCCTACAAAAGAAAATGTTCGCAAGTCAAAATATACACTATATTTACCCTTGTAAGAAACACAATGTTAGTACAATAAGCTTTAATAAAAATCACAAAAAAAATCATGATTTGGCTCTATAAGCTTTAATATCATTTTGTGTATATTTTGGTCCACAGGGATGTATTTCACTTGAAACATTTTTATCAAGCAATTTGTGGCCTTGCAGGACATTGGTAGCTATGATACCTGCTAAAAATTTCTTTCCCTTATGCTTTGATTGTTCCTCACGGCAAGCAGTATATGCCAAGGAATGATCCAACTTATCTTATTGTCCCGCACCACATTGCTAGCCAACTCCAACTCCTCGACTGCAAGATACTCCATAATGGCTGAAAGATAGACGAGAGCTCCTCCACCGACGAGCCTGGCATACCTGCCATTTTTTAGATAGCGGGCGATCTTGCCCATTAGAAACTGCAAACCTGCCTTGTGCAACCTTATTACCAACTTGGTCGACTTACCCTTTCATCGTCCTGTGCATATACTATTATGATTTTGATAGATTTCCATACCCTATTGTGACTCTTGGAAAAGCTTGTCGAATCTGGTACCACACCTACTGCATATCCTGTCATCGCATTTCTTGGAGACATTTTGACAAACTATTCATAAGCATTGTGTTTTGATTCCACGTTGTGCTTAATAAGACACCTTTTAATTTGTTCTTCATTATTATCATCCCCGACTGCCCTTTCACTATTCAGTTTTCCCATTGTTCTGATTTAAAAATTCACTATTGTAAGCTTGCTTTTCTACAGACCTTAAACAAAACACCTCCCCGTACAAATCCCTTTTGTGGGTACTATTAAAAAAATCACAAAACTCACAAAACTCAGCACCCAAGGCCAAGATAATTACCACTGCGTCTATAGACCAAGAACCCACTTTGAATCTGTCTGAGAATCAATCTAAAAGTATAAAGCAAAAATTAAAGCAAACCGGTAGGTTAATGGCATAAGTAATAATTAGGGTATTTTTTAGGGGTAGATTTTTGCTTTTTGGCGAATTTTAAGGGACCAAAATTTGGGTTGGGTGAGTAGTTAACATAGAAGGTGTTTTCCAAGTTTTGCCTAAAGTGCAACATAGAGTGCAAAAATTTACAATATTTTGTTAGAAAATAGATACTTCAAATAGTCAAATTTGCCTTAATTAGATGTCATTTGTAAATCCATCGAGTACTTTTTGCCACAAATTATTGTTATAGCAATTTTTCCTGCCAATACTTTTGCCTATGAATGCAAAAACACTGCGTGTACGGATAGTATAAATATAAAATATAAAACAAACATTTAAGTATAAGAAATTATATGTCCATGTTTAAATGTCAATTTATATTATATTTATACTTTCAAGATGTTTGAGAGTAGTTTTGGACCTATAGGAGATATAATGCAAATTATAGATTTTGGAGGGTCCTACTAGATTTCAGACTGAGCCATATTTCAGGGTTTTAGGGTTTTAGATTTATCCATATTTTAAGATTTTAGGGTTTCAGACTTCGCCATATTTCAGGGTTTCAAGGAGGCATCCTAGGAGGTAAATGGATAGACACTCTAAATAAGTTCGAATAATGTTCGGAATGATGGATGGATTGTCTTACCATAAATAATATTTGCCTCAAAACATTATATTTTTCACCTCATGTAATTTCTTAAGTATCAAACATTCATTAAAGTCATATGCTTTCTATGGAAAATTGATAACTTTTCATCTATGTTATGTTTGACAATAGCTTGAGGATTTGCCTATCCTTTTACATCAAATATATTTTTCCAATCCTTCAAAAATACCCTGGTAGTAACATGTCTTTGCATAAAAAATGACTTTAACTTTTAGGTAATAAATTGCATATTACTAGGTTTCAAAACCTTGTGTTGAATGTTTTATCACATGTATAATTATTGAAAATATTGACACATATCAATGACGGGTAAGAATGTTTTTATGTGCTCATACTGACATTTTGAAATCTTCTACCACAGTAGTCAAACAGTACTCAGGGGCTTATGCATGATATAAACTTTTGAGTCCTCTTAGTATCTACTATATTGTCAAAGGCATTTCCAAATTCCTTAATATCAACCAATTGCATTTTGTTAAACAAGTCATGTGCTTTTAAGTTTGGCAAAAGTAGATTGACCAGGTAAGACACCTGTTGGTACATTGCATTAAACACTCAATTTTTTACATATTAACAATATTAGTTGCTTAGTTTCTTGTAAGTTTTGAATTTATAATCTTTTATTGCTTGATAGTCTAAAAAGTCAAAATATCATCTATAGGTGGTTAGTATCTTTTAATTTAGTTTGTAGTTTTCATAACATTTAGGTTAAGTATAAGTTAGCTCTTCATAGTTTTTTTTGTGTAGCTTATCTTAACAAAACATCAAAATATTTTTTTAGATCATATGAATATAAAGGGCAATATATTTAACCTATAGGTACATAACTATCGAAGACCTCCACATTTAGGCCCCTCATAGTGTAAAACCTATGATTTTTTTAGTATTGGATTCACATTTTGTTCGAATTTTCAAAGGGGAAAAATTTAGTGGTAGTTTTGTCATGTGTTCACAGTTTTGATCGATCCAAGGTAAAATATTTAAAACTATTAACTACATATGTACAAAGTCAATTGTCAAAGTTGCTGATTTGAAAACTACTAAACCACGCAGTTGCAAAATGAACGATCGAAGACCACTTATCTTAAAACTACTAATATTTTTGTTTTACAGGTCACTCAGCCCCAAACTTGGATACAACATTTTTTTAACATTTTTTTTATTTTGTTCATACACAAACTATAAAAATTGGGTTGAGATAACTTTTTTTGTTTGTTTGAGTATCACCTTAGGGATATCCTGGTATATACTCTCCTCCTTGCATCCTCATGGTGATTCCTTAAGAATTAAAAACCACCAATAAACTCTTCCCATTTTTCTTTCTAGAGTTTAGTGCAACCATGGAAGTGACATCCATGCACTCGCTATTGGTCCCTAGGGGTTGGAGATGTGGATTTCATCACCATGCATTAGACCACACTTCATGTTCTGGTAGAGTATAAATATCAAGACAACTATCGTTAGGTGCTAATGTATAATTCCCCATAAAGGATCCCATGGAGTGAGGGGCATATCATCTCTAATACACATAGTGGTTAGATAACATCCTACACAAATTTAGGTCCCACTATACGTAGCATATATCAGGGTCTCCCCTAGTGAACCTATATAAACCTAGAATTGGACTTTAGGCTGTAATAGGTGACTTACTTTTAGAGTTGGGATCAAATCTCAAGTGATCATTATGTGCAAATGGGGTTGAGAGGGTTTTTATGATTCTATAATTAGTCACTAGACTATAACCTCACTTGCAAAGCCATTAGATGATGCAATCATCAATTTGCACTATTGTGTCCATTTACTAAATTTAGGTTTGTGGATTATGTGTGACTTGTTCAAGTGTTGTCAAAACCAGTATTGTTTACAAACCTTATATCCTACACACTCAAAACCCATACATTTATTTGGACTTTAAGTTATAAACTTATCCAAATTATACTCATCATGCCCCTAATCATCATTTAATCCCTATAGATTTGTATTGATCTCAAATCATTATTAATCCCTCCATATATCTGCATCTAGCCTTAATCACATAATTCTAAATCCACTCCATTTTGAGCAACTTGGTCTAAGTCTTGAGCTAGTCTGGGGTCATACTTCCATATTGACACCTTGTCTACTATCCTCCTATCTAATTTCATACTCAATTGATACTCTTCTCACTACCTATTACTCTAATGATTTTTGACCTAGCACCCAGTCATATTTAAATCCATTCGTCTTGCTTATTAATAGCCAACACCCATCTAAGTTGTCACATTATTGGTTTAAAATTAGGGACTACTCAAAACCCCATCCTTTTGTTAGTTTAAATCTTGGAATTATTAATATAGTGATAACATTTATCGTATTTAAATTCGACCCTAGTTTGATATTACAATCACTTATAGTCTATCTTGTCCTTGCCTATTTCATGTCATACTAGCTCAATCATTTAGACTTTCCTTTTGACCATGGATCATATTTTACCCAATGCCATAGTCCATCTTCATATTGATCCATATTTCATCTACCATCCATCTACCATCATGAATTTGGATCTTATCTTAGTAAAAAAATAGATTTTTTCCAACAAGGATGCATACCTTTTGAGACTCTTCAAGTTGGGTGCCTATCTTCCCACTAACTTCAAATCCATACAACCAAAGTTATCTACACCATAAGCACCACATGTTCTTTTTTCAAAAACCTCCCCCCACATTACATACTTGTGTCAACCAATTCCACTCCACTCCCCCATACACTATCTATGGCATTGCTCCTGATCTTCTCTACCCTACTAGGAAAGGAAAACTGAGCTTGACAACTATGTCCCACATGTGTTTGTCTCCTAAATCACCACACTCAAATGCCTCCAGCCCTAAGTATGGTAGCAATGAAAATTAATAGACCTTGCTCCTAATATCTATGGAAGCCCTCTTTTGGAAACTTTTCATTGTTGAAATGATTGTCTACCCACAACCAAATCCATTAGATTAGACAAAACCCAAGCCTTCATGGTATTGCGTGGATCAATTTTGTTTATACCATAGAGTCTCTAGACATTCCATTTATCGATGTCACCCTTTCATAGATTATGTTCAAAACCTAACTGACAATGGTGATCTTGAAATAAAGGGTTCATCCAATGAGGCTACATCCAAAGATGATAAAAAAGAGGCATGCCAAAATCATGATCGATCTCTTTCCCAAACTTGTCCATCCCCCAAGTCATAGTAATCAAATGCTTCCACCCTTAAGTATCACAACACCAATAAGCAATATACCTCATTCACAAACTGGAGGCCACATGCATGATCTAATATCCACAAACAAAACCTCTAGACCTTTCCAAACCTAAACCCTTATGGTATCAAGAAGACAAATTTTGTCTATATCATATAGCTTTTAAGCATTCCATTTATACATGTCATCCTTTTATCTATTATGTTGAAAACTAAATTGATAATGGTGACATTGAAATTGAGAATGAATCTAATGTGTCAACACCCAAGAGTTAATAAGAGGGGGTATGCCAAAAGGCACTTATTAACCATGATCAATATTCTTCCCTCCTCAACCAAGGTCAAGACCCCAATCTTTTCCATACCACAACCATCCCGCATCAAACCATCCCTGTATCTTATTCACATCAAATCTTGAGAATGAATCCAATGTGTCGACACCCAAGAGTGAACAAGAGGGGGTATGCCAAGAGGCACTTCTTAACCACAATCAAGATTCTTCCCTCATCAACCAAGGTCAAGACCCCAATATTTTCCATAGCATAACCATCCCTCATCGAACCATCCCTATATCTTCTTCACATCAAATCTCCCATTTTCACAAATCCATTTATCCTAAATCATCCATTCACAAACCCAAGGTAAAGAAGGTACTTTTGGATAATAATGTTATCCAACATTTCCTCTTTATGGCTAAAATTAAAGAATCATCTATTAGTAGCATTACCACATCATCATCCAAGTCAAAAATAAAGTCATAATCTATGTGGTCATCAGACTCCATGACATGCATATCTTCAATATCTAAATCAAAATGGGACTCCCTGTCTAACAACCTTGAAGTAGATGATTCCAATCAACACAAAGATAGTGATCAAAATAATTCCTTCATAGAAGGAGATGCGTATGACTTAGATTTTGATACAAAGAGCCTAAATGACCCAGTCTAGACTCTTAAGGAGGTTCTTTTTGACATTAAAACTAGGTCTCCTAGTACCTTTTATAAGTACCATGTTGCCCATCATCCACTCAATCCACTTCCTTTACTGAACATCCCCAATCATTTTCCTTCCATAAACAATTCATCCATCCCATTCAATAAATGGAATAAATAAGAAAACACATCATTGGATTCCCCTCAATATGCAATCTAATGTGTTGAATCTATAGGGATCCAAGCCAATAATAAATTAATCAATCCAAATAATCAAGTTAGTTATGATCCAAAAGTAATCAATCAAATTCAAGAAGAGTTTCATAATCGACTAAGTTTAAAAGCATCAACCCCTAGTGAAAATATAATTGAGGTGCCATGGGATCATCCACATCACAATAATAATCCTCTAAGTCTAAAGTCAAAAATCCTTGGTAAAGCCAAGTTATAGGCACTAGGGGAAATACAAATCCAATAAAGTCAATAAACCAAGAAATCATCATGGCACCAATTACCACACAAATCAGACAAATCAAAGTAATGTGGTCAATTATCCTTATAATATTTGGATAAAAGCGCAAAGAAGTCAAACAATATTGGATTACTTAACCTTGCTTGACATATGGTACTAGTCAAAAATATCCCTTCCACCATATGCAGTGGTGTGTGTAATTATTGAGCTCCATTTTTTTCTCCTTCCAGTCACATTGTCCATCATAACCATATCACTCATTCACATCCTATGCCCCACCATCAAAATCATGACATAATCCCATCCATACCATACTTCAAATTCTTGGGTAGCTTTGTCTCTCATATGGGTAACGAAGACACCTAGTCTAAATATTGGGATAAATATAAATCAAGATTCAACAAAGGTCACAAGGCTATCAACACATCCAACAACATCAACGACATGTTACTCACAATGAGATTCTATAGAACAAGTGTTGACTAAAGATTAAGAAAGAACATGCATCTTGTATCTCGTATGTCTCTAATAAATCAAGATGCCAATAAATATTAAAAATGCAAACAAAAAAATCATTCATCTAATGGTGAAAACTAGTTTCCGGCATCGTGGTAAATAATAAATGTTATCTATATGTAATTGACACTTGGGGGCAAGCATCTTACTTCATCTATTCAGTCACCCAGTTCACCTTCTTCATTCTTTCCATCCTATTTTAATCTACCATTTCGTCATGTCTCAGCGTTGGCCACATGAGTGGAAGGTGTCTTAATATATGTTATTATTATATTCTTGGCATATCCTTATTAGCAACATTAAGTGGACTAGATAACTAGTTCCCTTATATTGCATCCCTTGGAGATTCATAGTCTATCCCCCATCATTCCTTATCTTATTTTGAGCACCATCCAAGATATTTCATCCATTCATCATCATTCCTCAACCTAGTTACTAGGCTTGGTATTCCCTTTGCTAGTAACCCCTCTTTAATCAAAAAATTACCCCAAAAACCTACAAATTATAAAACTTCAAAAGGTACAAAAATATTTCCCATTGTATTGTCCCATGTATCATCTTCATCCACTCCCATCCCATGTATATTTATTCAAACTTGGGAAAAACTTAGTCTAAATTTTGCTAGTTATGACATAGACTTATATATATATATATACCTTCAAGCATAGGTCAATGTGTCAGTCATTTATCTCTTGTACTTACATCAATAATATGATCAAGTACATCCCATCCTATTCCATCCACTAGTGATCTAGGTACTTCTATCTATCTCCTTCATTCCCCCCACATGCATTCCTTTAAACAACAAACAAAACACCACTTTTTCAATGTATATATATGGTTATGTGTGTATGTGTTTTGTGTGAGGTGTTTGCTATTGTATATATTGTTATTTATTTATTTGTCTCCATGTGTTATGTTTGATCGTTAATGTTTGTTTTATTTTGATGTTAGTTTTTTACTTTGTTTGGTATAATATCATTTTTTGGGGTGCAATGAACAAGGATGTTATGATGAAACCAAAAACTAAAATGATGATTTTAGGTGTCCTCAATTATACCTCTTTTACACTTATCCACTTTGGAAACAATGGTACCCCAATTTATACATATCCAGGTTCAACTTGCCTCATGTGTTATATTAACATGAATTGCATAACTCACATGGCTCAAAACTTTTTCATTCTATTTTATTCACTTGTTCCACTACCAACAACATATAAACATAGCCTTTTCTCCCTAGCCTCATCCCTTAGGAAGGAGGATCACACTTAGCCATATCATAAAACCAAAAAACATTATCACATTATTCAAAATTATAAAAACCACACACCATACCATTACCTACACACATGAAAATACTACATTAATCACAATATAAAAATCTAGTTATTGTATCAACATCCAGTACATCACCCACTCAATCCCCTACATACTCAGATTATGGAATGGGAGGTACCTCGATCGATTATGATGTACCCATAATCTAACTACCTCACCTATGTTCCATAGAGCCAACATTTGTTAGCTCTTTTTGAGGATAATGTTGACCTAAATGGATAGCTTGTCTGCAATAACAACACATGCTAGATGGGGGTGATTTCTAAACCAGCTCCATCATTTTAATAGTTACATCAACATGTTTCCTTCATACATGTTATGTTACTTCTCGACACCCATATGGGTCTCCCCTTTGAAAAAAAGGGATGCCTCTAGGTCCCTTAGGGCCTTGGGTGAATCTTCTCACTTGGCACCTTATGCAAAAAAATTAGCACATTATACATTACAGTTGGATACTTGGCTCCTTCAGTTATTATTACTATAATCTCACTTCCAAATGGTCCATCAGTCGATGTAGAGTGTGTAAAACCTGCACCATCACTTCATAAATCTACTATGGTGGAAGCAATGGCCTATCATGTGACATTCTTTGAGTTTCAAACCACCTTCACTTACACAAGCTACACAGATGATTATAGAATCTTGCATTGTGTCAAAAGCATAGACTCTTCATACATAAGCTACACAGATGATTTTATAATTTTGCACTGTGTTAAAATCATCAACTCTTCATGTGTTATATAAAAATTTGTTGGAGGGTTTCTAATGATGTCATGGTGATGTCATGGTTGTATCCAAGTGAGTGGATGAAGTGACTTGATAATCTAAGTGATAATTACAAAGTGTGTAATGTGATTGTCCTAGTATGCTTGAATTATTCTTGGTTGGTCTTTGGTTTTGGCATGGTTAGATATGTTCAAAGATGAGTATGTTGATTTGAGGATGTGAAATAGATCCTTAAGATGTTTTCTATTCTTTAAGTACTTGTATGCATGAGTCATTTTCCTCTGGTTGATCATTGTTTTCATCTAAACATTTTGAGTCTAGTGGTAGAAAATCTGAGTAGGTAGTTTGTTGACATCACCATTGCCATGTGTGAATGAGTTAGGGGGAGTTGGTCATGTGGTTGTGATCAAATTTATGCCTAATTTCTATGCACTAAATATCAAGTCATGAAACAAAGAAAAACATAAGATATGTAAGTGAAATGTTAGACTCCCAATTAGTTTGACAGTGTTTTCCCATACTTAGGCAAATTTGCAATGTGGCAAGAGAAGCTAAGTAGGCATTTTGATGGCATTATATTTCACACATGTGGTAGTTTAAGGAGAATTTAATCATATAATTTTTTAAAGTTTTATGCCTATTTGATATGCACTAAATTTTAGGATGTACAATGAATCACGTCAAAAGATATACATGTCCAAAGTTGGCCTTCTAAGTAGTTCTTCACATTGTTGTCTCTATGGTAGAAAAATCTAAGTGAGAAAATTTATGACGTTATATATTGCACATGCAATGGTTCTAAGAGAATATTGATATATGATTGGATTATCCTATGTGAGTAAATCATATGATCCAAAATTTATATTATGTGTCTAATCATAGCAAAAGATATGATTGTCTAAAGTTGGCATTCTAGGCAGATAAGCAATGGTCCCCATACTTAGTCATTTTTGCATGATGCTAAAGATCAAGACTAGATGGAGATCCAACGGTTCATAGGAGTTCATACATGTATATCTAAGGTGCATATTAAGTCAAATGAGTTAAATTTTTTGATGCTTAAATTTAATAAATATTGATCTCTTTACAAAAGGATTGACAGAGTGTGTTTATTCCAAGATGTCAAGATGCAACGAGATGGTGCCAAGTGTTCAATATTTAACGTTAAGTAGAGATAAAGATTGATATTCTTCCAAGCATTAATGGTAAGTGGGTGTTCATACCGATCATGATAAATTGTGTGAATTAAATTCAAGAGGTCAAGGTGATAGTTTTCTATCATTTTTAAAGTAAGGACAATCTCGAAAAGATCAATGGAGTGTGTGTGGTCAAGATTGTAAGATTGCACAAGATGAGGTCAATTTTTCAAAGTTTAACATTTGAGATTTGGAACACTATGAGTTAAATTTTGAAGAATATAAATGGTGCATGATTAATTTAAGTAGCAAGGACATGATATGATATCATATTGTCTGAGGTTTAACTATGACTATTTGCATTTGAATATTTTAATTTATAAAAGGAAAAACTAGTACTCTGTATTTTGGCCATATCTTTTGATTCAGGAAGAATTTGCTGATGGTGTAAAAACATAATTTGTATAGGAATCCAAGGCACATATATAAATATATATTTTAAGATCTGAAAGTGTTTATAGTCAAATTTATGAAGTTTCAAATCTGAATATGTTTTCATGTATGTCCTGCAAGTGACCTAAGAAGATTGTTCGATCTTGTTTTGATATTGTTTAGATATATATTGATGAATAAGATACTGGGGAATTGTGTATACTCCATGAGGACTAGTGTTTTTCGTTATTAAGGTTTGACCATTGATATTTAATATGAAAAAAGGGTTAGAATTTGACTATGTTTTTGTTCATAATGATTGTGTGTATAGAGAGGTGTTTGAGTTAATTAGGGGTTAGCAAAAGAGTATTATGATGTATGTTGGAACTTAAAGAGGACATATGGATCATGTGGTATGGCTCCATGAGTTATAAAGTGTTCTTTTATTTTTATTTTTCTTGATGAAGTGTTAAATGTGTGAATAGGTCTACATGAGACCTATAAGAGCTACAAGGTCCTAATTGAAAGGTGTAACTGCTTAAAGGTGACCCATGGGTGCTTTGGTTAACCTATGAATATTGTTTTGAGATGAATCTTGATGTGAGAGATGAATTAAGGGTTAAGGAATGCCTAATGTCTAACTGAGATGTTGTTTATCATGAATTATTTATAAACAATGAAACCAAAGATGATGGTTTCTAGCCTAATGAGAGATTTGAGAGAGGCTTGTGAATGTGAGAGTTATGTAGAGAATGAAGAAAATGACATTTGAAAGAGAAGGTAAAGGTTAGTGAGGACCATTAGAGAGTGAAGAGGATCATACATGATTTTCTAATCAAGGTGATGAAGGTGATCACATATGTCATTGGACCTAATAAGCCTAGAAGAGGCAGAATGAGTGAATTTACTTAGGAGGTTGTTTGAGAGAGTGTGTATGGTGAGTGAAGACAAGGTGAAGCCTATGTTTTCCCATTGGATGGGTTTAAGGGTATACTAGTTTTATGATAGTGTGTATAGCTTGTAAGTCATATTTATGATGTCACAATAGTGATCTTGCAGGTTTAAAGGTTGGATGAAAGAGTGAAGGTGAAGAGTGATAATCAAAGGTCCATCATTAGGTGTTGAAGACATCATTTCAAAGGTGGAGTTTTTCATAGGGGTTGTTGTGTCTACTTAACATATGAGGGGTTACAGCCTCCTTGTAAGGTGAAACTTGTTAAAGGTCTAGCTGTTATGGTAGCTTAGTTAGACAGGTGTAGAAGCTCCTTGTGGGATTGTAGTCTCTCTAAAATAAGGGATGATAGTTCCTTAATCAGCTAAAGATGGTCTAAATTGGTTCTTGTTATTATAAGAAAATATTACAATTATAGGTTCTAGTGGGTTTTCTCCCCCAAAAGGATTTCTCACATATGTCATGTGTTATGTGCTTGATCTTGCATTTTCTTTCTTGTTCATTACTATGAATGATGTATATGCTCCTTGAATGTATGTATTGAATGAATAAGAGTTTGAAATAATTGGAATTGAATTGGATTATTTTCCACCACTGATTCACCTACCCACCCTCTTAGTTGCTTGTACCTCTAATAATTGGTATCATAGTAGGTCCTTTGGAGGAAGCTTAACAACTTGAAGGAGATTCTGAGTTGGTACAACGATGGCTAAACACTTGAAGAAATAGAATAAAAAGTGGAAAGCTATGATCAAGGCACTTGAAGAGTAGATATGTACTTTGAAAAAATATGCCAAATAAGATGAGAATGATATCAATGATCTCAAGGTTCAGCTAGCAGATGCCAAGACAAGTTTGTGTTCAAAAGAAAAGGACATCATGTTTGATAAAAATCTTGCCATAACAATAGAGAAAATGACATCAAGGAAGAATAAGTTGATCTAGAAGCTGAGCTCATGAGTGTAGTTGATGAACTAAAAGAGCAAAAGAAGAGGAGTCATAAAATGAGGAACTGGATCAAAGGTCTTGAATCATAAGTTAGTTCTCTTGAGGAAAGTTTGTTTGGCATGTCCAAGAAAGAAGAAAAGAAGTGTAAAGAATAGATCAATTCTATTTAAGTGCAAGAATATAGATTGAAAGACATGGACAAAAAGGCCAAAGAGGATGAAGAGAAGATCAATATTCTTGAGGATTAGTTAAGGACTGCAAATGCAAATCTAAAATCAAAAGATGAGTGAAATCAGCTGAAGGTTGAAATGAAGTCATTAAAAAGTGAGCATGATATTTTTGAATTTAAGTTGGATAAGCTATAAAAGAAGCATGATAACCCTGAGTATGTTAAGGAGAATTCATGTTTGAAAGCAATGCAAGAAGGTCTGGTATACAACCAAATACTTCAAGGTATGCTAGTTTATTTCATGTTCATTATTATAAATGTAATAAGTATGGTCATAGAGCTAAGGACTATAGAAGGAAGTCAGTCAAGTATGAACATTCATGAAGCCATGGAAGAAGTAGAAATTAGTCAAGGAGAAGTCATAACTCATATCAATCGAGAGGTATGCTAAATGATATTGTTTGAATAAGCTCTTTGCTCCTAAAAGTCAATCTATGGTGTTGAGACCCAAGAATATGAATGATAATATTGATAAAAGTGGACTACTTGCTACATCAAATAAGGAATTAGATATGAAGAAAATACAGGATTTCGAAGAGAATTTGTCTTCTATTCAGATAGAAAAAGAATATCATAATCATCATCAAGCAAAAGGTATGAATGATCTTGTTTATTTAAATTTTCATAAAGTTGGTCACATTTATAGGTATTGAATTAATAGGTTTAATGAGTTACCAAATAAAAATAAGGTGTATGGAACTCCTAGTGTGAAAGGAAAAGGTCATAAATGAGCATGGAAACCTAAGCATGTTAGAAGAGATCAGACTGAGACCAAAGATGGTTTGTTTTCCATGATAGACATGAAGGAAAGTCAATAATTTCTTTTGACAACATTTATTGACAAGTATGAAGAAAAGAATGAAGTCAAGGATTCATTCAAATTCAAGTAGGACTGCAAGTCAGATGATATTATGGAGATATGAGACTCCAAAGTTTTGGAACTTTTAGTCTCTCTATTAAAAGGGGTGTCTCTCTCTAAGCTTCAAGGAGACGCTTTATAGAAAAAGGAAGTATGGTGGATGTTGTTTTGGTCTTGATTATTTTTTTAAGATAAAGAAGGTCATGAGAAGATGTGTTGGTTTAATGTGAAAGACTTTGTTTATTGGTAGACTTGTGTGTCATGTTTGCTCTCAGTTTTTGAAGAACTAGCCCAAAGGATGAAAGGTAGTAGCTTGAGGGTTTGATGTTTACAAACCCTAAGGTGTGTGTTCATGATGACAATGACTAAATTTTGGTATATGGAGCTAAGTGAACATTAGGTGGATAAGATGTAATATTTTCATCATTTGATGACATGCTTGTAATGTATGGTTGAGCCCAATTAGTGCTCTTTGTCATGAAAGAATGTTAGCAGTGTGTATAATGTCTGAAACTAAGGAATGGAAATTTACAAATGTTTAATTAAGGATGATGGAGTGTCAATAATATTTTGGTTCTCAGAAAGGTCTATGCACTTATTTGTGATCTGTTTTAGGTAGTTTGTGTCTTGATCATCTTGTTTGTGCCAATTGAAGATTTTTAAGTGCTCTCAGTTTTCTCAATTTTGGCTTAAGAGAAGGTAGGCCTAAAATGGGTTATAGGAACTCAATGTCCCCAAAGGTATAAATATCCAAATTTTTGTACAAAAGTGTGTGATGGTTGTCTCTAGGTGTGCAAGAAGTTTCAAATGTGGGCATTGACTAGAAGGAGGTTTGTTGACCCTATTTATTTTTGGGATTCTAGGATTTTAGGATCTACTATAAAAATGGTTTTAATTATGATTTTAGGTATAATGCTTCTTAAAATGTTGAATGGGCCAAATGGGTTGTCAAATCAAGCTTCACATATATTTGAAAGTTTGTGTTTTTCAAATTATTCATGTTTTTGTTAACATGGAGGCTTAATTGGCTAGTAGGGTTGTGAAGTAAGTATATTTCATAGGATGATCTAGTTGGATAAAATTGGTGCTATTGAGGGGGAATATTAAATTGATCCAGATAAGAAGTTTCAAGTCTTGATGGTATGTCTACTGAAAGTTGTGGGCTCTGCAAGTTCTAAGTAGGGTTACAAGGAGACTAGACAAGCTTAGTGAGAAGAAGAGTGATTTGTGTTTAGTTTCTCCAAAATATAAAGGAATTATCATGTCAGTGAGATTTATTATTTTTTTTGAGAGCGTGTGTCCTATTTTTTGAGTGGCATGAAGTTTTGTTGGTGGTCTTTGAGGTGGCTTGAGAGAAGAGGCTAATAAGTCTACGTGGTGATTTTTCATGATGTATGGAAATATAAAGATGCTTAGGAGGTGAAATTGCTCAAAAATATTAGGGTTATTACCTATTAGATGTTTATTGGTGATTTTAATTATATTTTAGTATTTTCCATGTTCTTTCTTGGTTGCAATGCTTGGTAGATGGGAGTGTTGGCATGTGGCGAGAGGAAGTTATCAAAGCAAAGAAAAGGTAGGCTCAAGGTAAGGGGGAGTTTGTATCATATTTATAATATATTCCTCACCTATTTATGGGATTTTTATATCTTTAGTATTATTTGGTTCCAAATTTGTCATTATGTCAAAGGGGGAGAAGATTCCTATTGTGAGAGTGCTTGAAGGGAGAGAAGGAAGGTGAGCTGTATATTATTTCATGATGGGTGTTGACATCAATGAAAAATGGGGAGATTATTAGATAGTTTTCAATGATGTCATGGTGATGTCATGGAGGTTTATAAGTGAGTGGATGAATTACCTTGATAGTCTGAGTGACAATGGCAAAGTGTGTAATGTGCTTGAAGTATTCTTGGTTGATCTTTAGTTTTAGCATGGTTAGAGATGTTCAAGGATGAGTATGGTGATTTTAGAATGTGAAAAGGGTCCCTAAGATGTTTAATATGATTTGATTTCTTTTTTTAATTATTGGTTTTCATTTGGTTGATCATTGTTGTCATCAAGACATTTTGGGTCTAGTAGCAGAAAATATGAGTACACAGTTTGTTAACATAACCATTGTCACATGTGGATGAGTCAAGGGGATTTGGTCATATGGTTGTGATAAAATTTGTGAATAGTTTCTATGTGATAAATTTAAGCTCATGTGATTAATTTCAACATAATATATGCAAGTGCAAAGTTGGGATCCTAGGTAGTTTGACAGTGTTTTCCCATACTTAGACAAATTTTTAATGTGGCAAGAGAAGTTGAGTAGGCATTTTGATGGTGTTTGTGCCTAGTTTATATGTGATAAATTTAAGCTCATGTGATGAATTTCAACATAATATATGAAAGTGCAAAGTTGGGCTCCTAGGTAGTTTGACAGTGTTTTCCCATAGCCAAATTGTTAATGTGGCAAGAGAAGTTGAGTAGGCATTTTGATGGTGTTATATTTTGCATGTAGTAGTTTTAGGAGAATTTGATAATATGGGTTTGTTCAAATTTTTTCCTAGTTTATATGCACTAAATTTTAGAACATGCAATGAAACACATAAAAATATATGCATGTGTAAAGTTGGCCTTCTAGGCAGTTCTTGTCATTGTTGGCTATGTGGTAAAATAATTTGAGTGAGCAGATTTATGATGTTATATTATGAACATGATAAGTATCTAGGAGAAGATTGATATATGGTTAGATTATAATATGTGATAAAATCACATGGTATAAATTATAGATCATGCATCTAAGCACAACAAAAGATACGATGGTCTAAAGTTGGAATTCTAGGCAGATAAATAATGGTCCTCATACTTAGTTATTTTTGCATGATGTTAAAGATCAGGACCAGATGGAGATCCACCCATTCATGAGAGTTCATAAATATAGATCTATGGTTTAAATTAATTCATATGGGTTAAAATTTTTGATGCTTAAACTAAGTAAAGATCGAGCTCCTTAGAAAAGGATCAATGGAGTGTGTTTATTCTAATATATTAGGATGCAACGAGATGGTACCAAGTGTTTGATATTTAAAGTTTAGCGGTGATAAAGGTCAAAAGTGATTAGGTGTTTATAATAATCAATATTAGTGGTGTGCATTAAAATCAAGAGGTCAAAGTGACAGTTATCTATCATTGTTAAAGCAAGGACAATCTTGAAGAGATTAATGGAGCATGTATAGTCAAGATTACAAGATTGCACGAGATGAGGTCAACTGTTCAAAGTTTAACATTTGGAATTTGGTGAACTATGAGTTAAAGTTCAAATAAGATCAATTGTGCATGATTAATATAATTAATGAGGACATGATATGATATCATATTTTTTGAGGTTTAACTATGACCATTTGCATTTGAATATTTGAATTTAATAAAGGAAAAACCAATGCTTTGTATTATTGGCCATATCTTTTGATATAGGCAGAATTTTATCATGGTGTGAAAATAAAATTTGTAGAGCAATCCAAGGTTCATTAGTAAATATAGATTTAAAGATATAAAATTATCTAAATTCAAATCTATGAAGGTTCAAAGTTGATTGTGTTTTCATGTATGTCCATCAAGTGACCCGAGAATATTGTTTGAGCTTGTTTTGATATTATTTCAATATATCTTGATGAATTAACTATTGGGGAGTGTTTTGGAATCCATGAGGACCATATGTGTGTATTATTAATGTTTGAACAAACATATGAAGTATGAACAAAGGGCTAGAAGAAAAATTTATTTTAATTCATAATTACTGTGTACAAAGAGGTGTTTGAGCTAATTGGGGGTTAGTATAGGAGTGTTATGATGGATGTTGGTACTTAAAGAGGACCTATAGATCATAATACATGGGTCCATGATTTGGAAAGTTTTCATGTATTCTTATTTTGATTGATGAAGTGTTAAATGGGTGAATAGGTCTCCATGAGACCTATAAGATCTATAATGGCCTAATTGAAAGGTGTAGTTGCTTAAGGGTAACCCATGGGTGAGTTGGCTGACCTATGAAGATTGGTTTGAGATGTATCTTGATGTGAGAGATGAACTAAGGGTTAATTCATGCCTAATGGCCAACCAAGATGTTATTGATCATGAGTGCTCTATAAATAGTGAAACCAAAGATGATGGTTTCTAGCCTAGAGAGAGATTTGAAGAGGCTTGTGCATGTGAGAGTTATGTATAGCCAAGTGAAGGAGAGAAACTTTGAAAAATAAGGTACAATTTAGTGAGGACCAATAGAGAGTGAAGAGGATTAGACATGCTTGTCTGATCAAGGTGATCACATAGGTCATTGTACCTAATAAGCCTAGAACAGGCAAAATGAATGAGTTTGCTCAAGAGGCTATTTGAGAGAGTGTGTATGGTGAACGAAGGCAAGGTGAAGGTTGTGTGTGCCTAGTGGATGGGTTGAATGGTAGATCAGGTTGATGATGGTTTTCATGACCTATAAGTTATATTTATGATTTTAAAAGAGTGCTCTTGGAGGTTTAAAGGTTAGATGCAAGAGTGAAGGTGAAGAGTGATAATCAGAGGTCCATCATTAGGTGTTGAAGACATCAATTCAAAGGTGGATTTATTCCTATGTGTTGTTTTTTATGCTCAATAACTAGGGGGTTACAACCTCCTTACAAGGTGAAACTTTCTAAAAGTCTAGTTATTATGGCAGCTCATCTAAATAGGTGTAGAAGCTCCTTGTAGGATTGTAGTCTCACTAAAATAAGGGATGATAGTTCCTTGATCAGATACAGTTGGTCTAAATTAGTTATTTTTATTATAGGATATCATTCCAATTATAGGTTCTAATTTGTTTTCTCTCCCAAGAGGGTTTCCCACATATGTCATGTGTTATGTGCTTGATCTTGCATTATATTTCTTGTACATTGATATGAATGCATGTATTGAATGATTAAGGGTTTGGTGGAATTGGAATTTTGGATTATTTTCCACCACTAATTCATGCCCCCCCCTCTTAGTGGATTGTAACTTTAAAACAATTGCACCCTCACAATCATCAATAGTTCTTGATTGGACCCACCAGTATGATGGGTCCTAAAAATGGCCATTGTTCTCACACCATAATGTCACCACTCACCAAGTGTCATCATATCATCTTTCAGTTAATTTAAAATAATTTTTTACTCATCATAACCACTCTCATTATTAACCTAATGGACATAAATATCATTCCACATCACATCATCACATTCAGATCAGTACATAACATAATAAAACAATCACATTTTTCTCTATTATTATCAAAATAATATCAACTATTACATCATATTCATACTAGGCATCAACATGTTTTCAAGCCATCACAAAATAAAAAATCTACACCAAATTTTACCATTTATATATATCATCATCATTTTGTACATAATAACTACACTTCTCATTATAACATCATTTACTCCATAATTACATACATTTATTTATTATTATCCTCTTATTACATATGAGCCCAACTTTACACCACTTATACATCATGACCTATATCCCACCCTATGGTGGCGGCCTCAATGATGGATGAACCAACTGGCTTGATGACCTGGAACTTGGTGACCTCTCAGATTGATTGATTATGTTATATGATGGATCCTTTTGCCTTACTAGCATTGCCTACTCATACAAGGCTCTACAATATTGTGTCTCTTGAGCCATCCTCACCACCAGGGTTGTCATGTCTCCTAACCCTAAGACATATAATAGTATTTGATCCATATTTATTTCCATCCTGGTGACATATGCCTCTACCTCTCTCTACTCTAATCATCCCTATAGTTGTATATGGTCAGCTCATATCCACTCCACCTATTATTATAACACTCTAATTTGTACCTCCCATCAGTTCACCTACTCCAAAAATGATGTTACCTAGGCCAATACATCCTCCATCTATATATCTCTTTGAACAATTTGACCCCATAAGATTGAAACCTAGCATTTAAAACCTATTATCTCCATTCATGCAGATGATATTCAGTTCAAAAAATCACTAATGCCCCTGTTATTTCTATTTATTCTCTTATGCCTCCATAGTTGGTATACATTCCTTAACCATTATCCACATCACCATATTTTCAACCATCTTGATGCACTTCCTGCTACCATCATTCTCTTCAAAGATTGATCCCCCTACAGCATAAAAACAATTTACAGCCAAATAATATCATTATATTTCATGACTTAAACAACATCCCAACCCTTCCTAGAAATTGGATATTCCCCACCTACAACTTATCATCCCATGACCCCTATTCCCCTGACATGTTTTTCCTAACCCTTCCCAATTGTGGTCTCCTCTATCGCTACAATAACCAATCCTTCCCTCTCATCCCGTGGTCTCTTGATCACATTATTTTTCCTCTATCCACTACATCTTACTCTCAATTTACACATGCTATGAGCTACACCCATCATTAAAATCATCAAATTGTTATCTTATTTTGGCATGATTCTCTCTTAACATGCATTCTTATTTAGGATATGTCTAAATATTGTGACCTTTATCATTTTGGCCCATACTTCTCCTAGGTGTGCATCCTAACTTGGGATATGTCAAAATATTGTGACCTAATTCATCAATTTGTTTGGTTTTTGGTTCTCCCTTGCATGTATATTTTCTTAGGATACATCTAATAAATTGTAACCCATTCATTGCATTCAGGATTTTAGCTCTCCCTTACATGTGTCCTTGCTTGGGATACATTGAAAACTTGTAGCCTCTTATCTTATCACTACTTTGTTATAATTGATTCCCCATGGGATGTGTCGATAACTATGAGATCATCATCTTGACTCCCTATGTATATGTCTTTTCCAGGGGCATTATCAATGTGTATCTCACTACTCATGTTAATTTCATCTTCTTTATCATCAATCTTATATCTCACATTCCCTTGTCTATTCATACACCACACCAACATTTATTCCTTTTAAGTGACCATCTGTATCAATCTTCTCTACATGTCCCCTTGAGGATGGTGTCCACATATTTACTAACACTCATTCATGATCAACTTTCTTCTTTGAAATACCACTATTCCTTCTAGTTTCAATGCCCTTTCAAAGAGGGGGAAAATTTATGCATCCAATTCTAGTCACTAAATTAAATTATTTAATCGTGCTTAATATCATCTAATATCCTATTTATTTGATATAATTAATGTGTAATTCCTATGTCCAATATTAACATCACCTTTTCAATCCCTTAACGTCTAAGACATTTAAAACATTTGTCATCATTCCTCAACTTGGTTGTTAGGATTGATACTCTTTATAGTAACCCATATTTAATCAAACAATTCCCCTAAAACCTATAGATTATAAAAATTCAAAAAGTACAAAACTATTCCCCATTGTCTTGTCCCATGTATCATCTTCTTCCACTCCCATCTTGTGTCTCTTTATTTAAAATTGGGAAAAACTTAGTCTAAATTGAATTAGTTCTAAGTTAGTCTTATAGTTTTCTACCTTCAAACAGAGGTCAGTGTGTGAGTTAGTTAGCTCTTGTACTTAAATAAAAAACATGATCAAGCACATCTTATCCTATTCCATCCACTCATGATCTAGGGACTTATATCTATCTCCTTCATTATTCACACACACCTTCACTTAAAAAACATGCAAAAACACTATTTTTTCAATGTATATATATTGTTCTATGTGTATGTGTTTTGTGTGAGGTTTTTGTTATTGTATATGTTGTTTAATTTTTATCTCTATGTGTTCTATTTGATTATCAATTTGTATCTTCTTTTGATGTTATTTTTTTTACTTTATTTGGTACAAAATAATATAATTTTGTTGGAATTAATCCATTTTAGATGGATAATAAAATTTCATTGAACCTTGATCACTTTAGTGATTCTAAGACGTAGGAATATGGTGTGGTGATGGTGGTAGAGGCTATCATAGTAGCAACAAGATCAAGCTCTACATCAGATATAGGGGAAACTCATACCTGAAAACCTCCTTCTCCAACCTTTTTTATAAAGGCAACAAAAAATTAAATCTCTCATAGATGCATCAGGGGGGCATCTCAAATCTTCAAAGGTTGATAGAGATGATGGCTTCGATGTTGCCAAGTCTTTTGCTTCTATAGGGGAGACCTTAGTGGAAGATGACTTGCATCCTTCATTTGATGATATGGTATCCAAGAAAATTCTCCATCAGATTTAATACTAGATAAAACTTGATCCACTCTTATCTTTACAAAGGAGGAATTGGAAACCATCAAGAGCAAGGAAGAACACCTATCCACCATTGGTATGATCTACCAGTTCATAGGATTTTGGCCGAACCTAAAACAACTCAATGAATGGGTATTGAATAAATGGCAGGATATGGTTACTAGCACATTTCAAATTTATCCTTGTGTAAAAGGTATTTTTATTGTAAATTTTGATAATATTGAAGATAAGCATGTTATTTTTAGTAATGAATTTCAGTGGGAATGGGGACATCATGTGCTTATGGCACAACCATGGCACTATGATTTTAACCCATATATGAAAAATTTTAATTTGAAACCCATTTGGATTAGGTTTCTAAAACTTCCTCTTCAATTTTGGGAGCATGATGTTTTAGAAAGCATAGCAAAATCCATTAAAGAATTTTGGAGTGTTGACCCCAAAACCCTGAAAGGGTTTCAATCAACCTATGCTAGGATTTTAATGAATGTGGATATTACTAAAGAATTTCTTGCTCATGTAGACCTTAAAGTCAGGAATAGAACCTAGATGCAACCCATTGACTATGAAGGTCTTCCTTTTATATGTCATAAATGCTTCAAAATTGTATATTTAGTAAATACATGTTTAGTTATTAAAATTAAAAAGAGAAACTCTTGGTGGAAAGAGGATGGCCCTAAATATGTTGTTGTGAAACCTATATTTTAAAGAGAAGAAAGTAGCCCAACTCTGGCCTTGGCTTTGGATATGGATTCAAGGATATAATCAGATCATGGTAAAAATTAGACCTAGTTTAGGTTGAAGATTTAAGGGTCCAATTCAAGCATGGGGAAAAAAATATATTCATAAATATTTGCTATGAAGAACAATCCTTTGGCCCATGTTGCATCTTTGAAATTACAATCCCCCATTTCAGAAATAGCAGTGTTGTCAAATTCCTCCCCTAAAAGGCTCACTAAAGGAGGCAGAGATTTGACTATTGTGTGTAATAAAAAAGGAAAAAAAAGGAAAAAAAATAAATTTCTCTTTTAAAAATGACCCTTGTTAACATGGGTCATAGTCTTTCTAGGTTCTCTATCTTTCAACTTGCTTGTGTCTAAAGTTTTTTGTTTGATAATTCTTGTTCCTGCTACTTTTGAAGGTAGGCTTGGTTGTATTAAGAGGTATTTTCCTAGGTAATGTTTCTTGTAAACCCTTATCTTTTCAAGGTATTCATTTGGCTGGTTTTTGATGGCCTTCTAATGGTTTCACTATATTTAGGTTTGTGCTTACGGCTTGGTTATTGTAAAACTTTTCTATTTGGATTGGGGGACATATCTAAAAAATATAATTTTTAGGGGTGCAATGAATGAGGATGTTATGATGACACCAAAAACTAAAATGATGATTTTAGGTATCCTAGATGATTTAGAGTTCATTATTTTCCCATTTTATACTTATGCACTCTGGCACTAATTATACCCTGATTACCATATATCTGGGTTCAACATTGCCTCATGCTATATTAATATGGATTACACAAACTACATGGCTCAAGATGTTCTCATTCCATTTTATTCACTAATTCCACTACCAAAAACATATAAAGTTAGTCTTATCTCCCTCCCATAATACATCAAGTAGGAGGCTCACACTTAGCCATATCATGAAACCAAAATACTTTGTTACATTTTTCACGCTTAAAAAGCCACACACCATAACATTATCTAAATAAATATGAATATATAATAACAATCATAATACAAATATCTATTTTTTATATAAACAACTAGTACATAACCCACTCAAGCCCCTACATACTTAGATCATTTCTTAGGAGGTACCTCAACCGATCCTGATGTACACACAAGCCAACCATCTTGCCTATGTTCCATCGAGCCAACATATGCCAGCTCCCTCTGGGAATAATATTGTCTCAAATGGCCAAATTTCCCATAGAAACAACACATGTTAGACAGATTTGAATCCTACAACACCTCCCTCATTCCACTAGTCATATCATCCTATTTCCCTTTTATGGGTTTTGATAGTTTTCAATACCCTTGAAGGTCTAGCTTACAAAACCAAGGGATGCCTCTAGGTCCTGTAGGGCCTTGGGAACATATTATCACTTGATACCTTATGTAGAAAAATTATCACATCCTATATTATGGCTAGGGCTTTGGCTCTTCCAGTTGTTGTCATAATATCAGTTTTAAAAAGTTCATCACTGAATGCAGAGTATACATGTTCACTTCATATATTTGCTCTAGTGATGACATTAACCTATATTATGACATTCTTTGAGTGTCAAACCACCTTTATTACACCACTTACATGAATGAATATATAAAAACTTTATTGCACAATATCCTCACATCCTTGAGCATTATATAACACCCATACCCCATCTTTCACAGTAGTGTTTGATAGGGCTTACTAGTTAGATAGGCCCAAAATTGGTCAATGGACCCTCACGATAGTATCACCATGCACCTAATGTCCTCAAATCATCTTTTGGCTAACCTTATCCCTAGAATTTGTGACCCCAAATAACCTCAATAATTAACTCATCAACTATAACATATCAAATCATACTTTATCCCTAACATAATAAGACCCATCCCATTTTATTTCCATTATTATCATTAAAACCATTTATATTATCTCATCATTTATGTTACGCATAACCATAATTTCAAACCAACACATAACCATACAACACATCTACACCAAATTTTATCATCATCATCATCATAATATATATATATATATATATATATATATATATATCATCGTCATCATTTTGTATAGAAAAACTACATGTCCCATTATTATCCATAACATCATTTATCTAATAATTATATAAATTTATTCCTTATTATCTTCTTTTTACATATGAGCCCAACTCTATGCCTATGATACATCATGATTTAAATCCCACCCTGAGGTGGTGGCCTCGATGATGGGTGTACCGACTAACTTGATGATAGAGAGCCCGATGACCTCTTAGATCGACTGATTACCTTATATGATGGATCCCTTTGCCCTACTAGCACTACCTACTCATATAAGGCTCTCTAATATTATGTCTCTCAAGCCATCCTCACCACTTGGGCTATCACAT